>JACGCM010000341.1:0-41376 GCA_014058105.1 Kingdonia uniflora
TAACATGCGTGACTTCAGACCAAAAAAAGTGGTACATCCACTATTTGGTGTTTGGTCACTAAGGATAAACACACAGTTGAAGGCATTGACCCTATAGGAATTGAATATGATTTTCCAAACAATGATCCTCATCTGGTCCGAGAATTATAATCAGTTCGTTAGTTGTAGTGGAACGCTGGGATGAGGGTTGTCAACTATGGTAATCTTTTCTCACCAACATAGTCTAATTTCCAAGACCCAGTGTCACCTGGACCTGTCCACTTTTCCGCAACAGGGATCACCATCCAGAATCTTTAGGTTCCAATCTACATTAGGGTTAAATGAAACAATACTTAGGCATATTAGAAATAAACTATTGTAGTTCCATCAATACGAGTTATATCATATCAGTCATAGGACACCATAACATTGCTATATACTACATCTCATCAACAATCCGAACAATGTGAACCTGTGTTACTTAGGTACACCACAATAGTCAAATGTAAGTGATAAAGACATTGCAAACGGACAACAAACTAAATTAAAAGAAGACACAATCAACCTGAATGAATTATCTGGAAATATCTTCATTACATAGAAAGAAAAGAAAAAAATTCCCACAATTACAAAAACCCACAAAAATTACATAGTTACAAACAACCCTCCACACAACATCGACATAAATCCTAAATGCATATCTAAAGGATAAACATTTAATGAAAATAAAATTAAGGATAACACTCTATACATACATGCCAGCATAACAGTGATCTGTCGAGAAGAGAAAATTGAAAAAATGTCAAAAAAAAATGAAATTGAAGAGATAATAACATTTTTTTTTTATTCTGGAATTTCTACATTTTGGGGGTAATGACATCACTGTTAATTGAAGTTCCCTTCATTAATCAAATTGCAAAAAAAAAAAAATGAAATTAAAACAAAATTGAAGGAGGTAATAACATACCTTGTTTTTTCTAGGAATTTCTTCATTTTGGGGGTAGCTGTTAATTGACGTTCTCTTCATCAATCTATTGGGTAAAGCTTATCACCTTCGATTGGGAAAATTTATGTTGGTTGAAGGTATCTTGGGGGTAGAAGTTGTATTTGGGTTTAAAGTTAGAGAAAGAAAAGTCAGTCTTCATTAGGATTGGTTAAGGAATACCACACACTAGCAGAAGCTATTTAAATATTTATGAATTTAGACTAAGTCAACAGAGTCAAGACCAAGTTGAATCTGGCGGTTGACGACGGAAAAATCAAAATTGGGGTCTAAAGTCTAACAAATGTCAATTTTAGGAGGTTATGCCAAAATGGTTCAAATATTGGGGTCCAAAGTCTAAAAAGCTCAGTTTTTAATTATGTGGTATTCATTGCTTAAAGAAGATTTCTTACTAAAAGAATTTTGGCAAAAAGAAGCATTATTGTACGTGTCTTTTCTCATATAAACTGATTAATCATATGCAGTAGGAGATTCATTCAAGTACACTAAAATGCAGAAATAGACGAGGCAATGAACCCAATTGCAATCGTAGTTCCAATCAATAAACTGCCAAATCTAAAGAAAAAGCAAAAACCTGTATTGAGGGAAATGATATATGTTCAAAAATATTAGAAGACATGTCGAATAGTAAAGAAACATAGAAACGTTCTACTATCAACAAACAAATACCAATTTTACATCCCAATTTTCTGTACCTTGTAGCAAACTAAACAAACACTACTAACGAAACAAAACAAGCAACCACAATAAGATTAAACTAACTGTGACTGTAATAAGATCAAAAAGCCGAGAGAGAAAAAATTACCTCTAGTTTTATGATATACTCACTTTATATATAAACGTAACAACCCCACCAAAGTTCTAGTTGTGGGTCAAAGGATTTATTTACAGATCGTTGTTCGCCTTTGAGGCAGCGAACAATAACCACTTACAAAACTTTGATTTAAATAAATTCTTCAAAAATGCTAATGGAGAGAGAGCGAGAGAGGAGAGAGAGAGAGAGAGAGAGAGGTCACCATTGATTGATGAACCATAAAACAACTCTTCAGTGATCCTTCATGATCTGTAATTGAATTAAAAATGATTTCAATCACTAATTTGTCTATTTAAAACACAACTGATATACCAAAATCAAATATAACCCTGCATTGTAGAGAAGAAAGGAATTGGGGACATCAACCAAAGATGGAGTTTAAGCATACCCTTAGAGAGAGAAAGAGGGATGGATAATTGCAAGCAGTTTCAGGAACCGAGTAAAATCGTATTGGGTTAGAAAGAGTGTGTTGGTCTAATGTCCACCGTTAGATCGAAGGTAGACATTGTCTACTTTTGACATTTGTTCGTCATGGAGAAATTGAAGGGGAAGTTAAGTTACAGGGAGGGAAAGAAAGATGTGGGTCTTTTGTGTTTGTCTCTTGTTTGATAAAAGTTGTTGACTGTGCCTCCACATACAACAACCCTCCTCAATTGTAATATAGACTGGTTATGATCCCGTGCTACGCACGAATGCTTAAGTTCATATTGTTAGAAAGAAACTTAAGACGATATGTTCTCGAGCTACATTTTCATAATAAGAATATTAATAGCGCAGGTAATAAGAAGCGTAAAAAAAATCATAAAGCATAAATAGATGGTTCATACTATGGATGTTGAAGATTGTGAAATTTTGTAAGTGGGACTTCATGTTGAAGGTCCAGGTAGTGCGAAACATTCATTTGGAGATCTGGAGATGGGTTATGGGATTTGATTTTAAGTGGAAGATTGTTATGAAATGAACTCGAATCGTGTTAGAGGAAGTTCATCGGAGCTCGTGGGACGAGCGAGGATCGATGACGGTTTGAAAAAAAGTTTTTTCAAAGTCTTGTTCGAATAGACTTTTGTCTGTTCGAACAGAAAGAGGCAGAGAAAAGTTTATTCGAATAGAAGTCATGTCTATTCGAATAAAAAGAGACAAAAAAAAGTTTATTCGAATAGAAGTCATGTTTGTTCGAATAGACTTTTGTCTATTTAAACAGAAACGTTCAGAACCCATCTTATTTGAATAGATCCAGAGTCTATTTGAATAGACTTCGCAAGTCAGTTTTTAGAAGGTGTTTTTGGGGACGTTGGTCTGTCTCGTGATCCGTACTTCGAGCCTATTCTTTTGTAATGACTTCCCATGTTATAAGGGGGTCTAGGGTTAGTTGTTAGATTATTTTTTATTTCTTTTGGTGAGTTTAACCTTAGAGAGGCTAGGGTTTGAAAGACTCCATTAAAGCTTGAGAAGCTGAGAGATCGTTGTAACTTTTGATCTTTGAATAGTGAATTGTTCGCGGGGAGTGGTTTTTTATATGCAAGGGTTTTCCACTTCCCTACTCTGGGTAAATTATTGTGTTCTTGCTTTTGTATAATTTCTTATTGGCGTTTCGTTTATTGTTCTTGGGGCGAGGATTGGGATTAGCTACCCGAATTCCTAACAATGGATACATTACTTTTCATAAATACCCAATTTGAAAATGAAGTGAAAAAAGAGTGTTATCACCTAAAATCTTACAACCACATTCAGAACAAAATTTAAAGCCCTCTGTAGAACCTAATATTCAGTAATATGGACAGTATTTTAGAATATTCGTATTTTGAATATAAAGAGTAGATGGAGGATTAACAAGGAGAATTGGTAAAAATAATTAAGACCAAAAAGACGGTCCTCAAGGGGTGCATGAGAGTAAAAATGTAACATGCATACTTTTCTTGACCACAGTCTACACAAAACTTTGAAGATACGTTAAGTTGTTCTTCCCCGCAGTTCCAGCAATAACGTGTATTTTTTTTGCTGTAAAATGAAAATATGACACTAGATTAACAGGAGAACTAAAACTAACAAGAATTCAAGTTTAAAAGTGTTAAGAATTAGGGTCGCTAATCCTAATTCCCCGCTCAAGAACGATAAACAGAAATGCCAATAGGAGGGAAGTGGAAAACTTTTTTGGAATAATCCACTATAATCAAACATGTTACGTACAAATCTATCTCTCTAGCTTTCTTGAAGCTTAATGGAGTCTCTTAAACTTTAGTTCTCTCTAGGATTGAACTCACCAAAAGATTAACCTAAGAAATACACTAAGTATCCCTTATATACTTGGGAGGCCATTACATCAATTAAGACTCAAAGTACAGATCACGAGGCAAATCAACCTCTTCACTTCAACCTTCTAAAACTGTGTTTACGATGTCTATTCAAACAGAATAAGTTATGAGACTTCTATTCTAATAGACTTTGAGTCTATTCAAACAGACAACTTTCTATTCGAATAGACTCAAAGTTTGTTAAGTCTATTCAAACAGAGCATTGAAAAATCATTTTTTCTTCCGTCTTAGATTCTCATTTGTCCCACGAACTCCAATGAGCATCCAAGAACATAATTCAAGTTCATTCATCAATAGAAAGAATAAATGATTCAAATATTATATATGCTCATCAACAACAGATCTAACAACATCTGTGAAGTCTCATCAAGTTCTGTAATAACTGGATAGTCACGTGTAACTAATACAACAGAAGCATAATCGCAAGTTTATATATATGCACGAAAAAGTAAGGAAGTAATAATAGCATGCACAAAATAAATCTACTATGTAGAAGAACCTACCATACGCAAAATATGACCTTTCGCCACAAAATATTTGCATGAACTAGCAAACATTTTCATAAAAGTGCTTGGAGTTCTCAAAAATTAGAAAACTCATTGCACACCTAAAGACACCAAGAGTACCATGTTGGGAAACTAATGGAGTGAAGACATTGTCGTGTTCTTTTCTATGAAATGAGACTCGATAGAAGCTGCATACAAAGTAACAAAAATTACAATCTACGAACATAATCAGATAATGTAATCAATATTCTATGAAACATGAAGACTTAATACTGAAGATGCTCATATTGCTAGTTTGTTACCGAGAATGCAGAAAAAATAACATTTTTTTTTATGAACATGCTCATACTGTTACTAGGGATTTACAAAGAGCTTATATACTCATAATCTTTCTAAGCCAATCTCAAAGTCTTATATTTCCCCAGTTTCCAAATCTCTACAGCAGCTTAAGAAACTGCATTCTACTCCTAAAAAGCAATATATACTTATGACAAATGCTAGCTGGATTGATGCTAACCTCCAATCAATCACATGGGACAAATTTATTTAGTACTTTCGCAACATCGATATGAAATACATTATGGACACGGTCCATCTGTGGTGGTAGTGCTAAGTGATAAGCGACTTCCCCAATCATACTCAAGATCTGAAACGGCCCAACAAACCTAGGTGCCAATGCAACTTACCTTTCTTGCTGAAACGCATCACCCCTTTCTTAGGTGAAACCTTCATAAAAATATGATCTCCATCCGCAAAGTCCAACGGCCTCCGACGAGTATCTGCATAACTCTTTTGTCAGCTCTATGTTGTATGCAACCTGTCACGGATAACTCCAATACTGTCTGTCGTCTGCTAAACTATCTCAGGCCCATTGCTGAAATCACCGCAATGTCTTGCTTGCTCTGGTACAAAGTTGTTAGTTTCTACCGTACGCAGATAAAATTACTCAACACGATTAAACTAACTTAAAACTCATTTTTACTAAATTGCTTTCAATTGATAAAATAAAGTTTAAAGACCTAGGGTTAATGAGTTTTACCTCAAACTCAGTATCTCTCTCAGGATAAAGCCTTTCTCTCTCACTCAAAACAAACATAGAAAATAAATTAAATTTTGACTCCCTTTTATAGGTGAAGAGACCTAACACAAATAAAAACCTAGCAGTAATAGCCTAATTTTGTATCTCAAACTTAGCCTTTACACCAAGGATAATCAAACAATAGCGAACAAACAGTAATTGGTAACACAAGTTTAGCGTAGAAAACCTTTGAATAGGTTAAAAATCACGATCTCTCTTGAGAATTTTAAAAATGAGAAATATTATTTGATTATTGTTAGCTATTACAAAGAATGTTCTGACTAGTTTTTATAGACTTTCTTGATAGGAAAAGTTTGTCCTTTACCTGTAACTCTATGGTCCTATTTATAGGTCTTATAATATAACTGTTATCTGCTTTAATAACGAATGTTACAATATATGGTTTTGATGAGTCTTCATAATGATTTGTGTAACGGCTTAATTTATACCACGTGTATGTTGACGAGGTCGAGTAGTCGTATGATGGTCGAAGATGGTGCTTGAGTATGAGATGCGGAATAAGCTCCTTACACTAGCTAGACACTACAAGAAAAAACACATATAATAGCGTTAAAAAGCCGCTATGAAAAGCTACGATAGCGTTTTTCGTTATCTCTATTCTCCCATGCTATTCTTTTTACAATAACATTTTTTTGAACGCCATTAATAATAGTATTTGAGAAACGCTATCAATTTATTAAAATGACGTTTAGAGAATGCCATAGTTGACTTTCCATAACATTTTTCTAATGTTATATATTATCTTTTCCATAACATTTTTTTAACGATATCTATTATCTTTTCCATAGCATTTGTCTAATACTATCTATTATTTGTACCATATCATTTGTATAATGCTATTTATTATCTGTAACATAGTATTGTCTATGCTATCTATTATCTGTAACATAGAATTTGTCTAATACTATCTATTATCTGTAACATATTAAACATAAGCGTACCTTGAGAGATCAACCTTAATCCCAATAGAGTGAAGGAGAGTTGCAGTGCAAATGGATTTGGTTTTTGTTAAAGTGGTGAAGAGAGGGAAATGATTTAGTTTCAAAGTGATGAAGAGAGGAAATGATTTGGTTTTGGAAGCTTTAACGAATTTAGTCAGTGCAACAGGCGCCTAAGAGTTGGGCGCCTAATTAAAAAAAAATTAAACTTAGGTGCCTAAGTCTTAGGTGCCTGTTTAAAAACATAACATACGCACAACACTTGGGCGCCCAATCTCTACTTAAAAATCCAGGACCGAGTCTTGGATTCCAAGGCTGAGACTTGGATTTTGAGAATCAAATCCAAGTCAGTCAGGCACTGTTGAAGGACGAAAATCTGATGTGGCAGCTTAAATCTAAGGTAGTGAGGCACTTTAGGAGTTGCTCTTAGAGAGAAGAAGAAGGATGGATAATTGTGAGTAGTTTTAGGGAACCGAGTAAAATCGTATTGAGTTTAAAAAGTGTGTTGGTCTAATGCCCACCGTTAGATCGAGGGTAGACATTATCTACTTTTGACATCTGTTCGTCATGGAGAAATTGAAGGGGAAGTTAAGTTAGAGGGAGAGAAAGAAAGATGTGCCTTTTTTTTTTTTTGGTAAACTGTACATTAATAAGCTAAATGACTTACAAAAGTTGTATTATCCGCCTCCAGGGATGGATGCAACCATTCTTGGGGAGAATCATACCAAGTCCAAACAGACATAACACCCATAGGCCTTTCGGCAGTAGTATGGGCTACAACATTAGCACTTCGCGGTGCATAACATATACGAATATCTACACCAGGATCAATAAGGGCTAAACAATCCGGCAAAATAGCCGTGGTAGACCAAGCGATATTAGCACCTCCATTTCTGCAAAATGAGTAGATAGCTTCAGCATCCGTCTCGATAATAACCTTCAGGTTCCCCCGTACTCTTGCCCAGCGAATTCCTTCCAAGACTGTTATTGCCTCGCCCTAATCTGAAGATGCAAATTTATGAGTGGAAACCTGGGCTGCATCAAACACATTGTTAGAGTCACAGATAACTATACCAATGCAATTGAAACATTTATTTTTGCAAAAGGAGGCATCAACATTTATTTTCTTCCAGCCAGAAGTCGGAATACACCAAGGAACCTTGATAGATATCCGTTCATTTTTAAAAATAGGTTCATTAGCAATTAATTTATTAATGGTCTGAGCAATCCGTAAGGGATCAGGTCTTATGTTTTGAAAAGTCCAGGCACATCGTGCTTTCCAAATTAACCAATAGAGTGTAAAAGTCACCAGGGCCCAAGTATCACGTTCAATAGGCCAGTCCGTGGGTGGCAAAATCCATAGTTCATTCCATTCACGGACGTCGAGATGAGCAGCCCTACGTAACATACCACCGAAGGAAGTACCAAACCAGACCGCTCGGGTAAAGATACAGTCCAGAATGAGAGGGTGGAGAGACTCTGAAGTTACTGAGCATAAGGGGAAAAAGATATCAGTCAATGAAAGCTGGGCCGCAATTTTCTCTCGGCAAGGAATCATTTCCCGAAGGCATTTCCGCGCAAACATTTGAGCTCGGGAGAAGCCTTATTCTTCCAAAAACGTAAGAGAAAGGACAGGGTGTCCATCATGGGCTCTACATGGGTATCAGACATAAGAACACGATAGGTAGATTTGTTGGAGAATTTGCCATCTTTGGAAGGATTCCACCACAATTCATCCAGGTTTCCTTCGCGAGGAATGAAAATATGGGAAATGAGGGCCGCTGAGGCATCATCACACCAGGTAAAAAGTTCCTCTCTCTGCCAAACCCTCTGAATCGGATCAATAAAATGGCTCACCCATTGGGGACGTCCCTCTAGGCTAACACCTGCCCGCGGAGTAGGTTCTCTCCCCCCCATCAGGCGGAATCCAAGAGTCCGTCAAAAAATGCACCTTGTTTCCAGTCCAAACTTGCCACATAGAATGGGCACTGATAGTAGCTATTGACGATTGAACGCTACGCCAAGTCCAGAATGAGTCAACCTTCTTGGGGGACTACAAAATGTCGCAATTCGGAAAATATTTAGCTTTAAATACTCGCCTCCATAAATCATTAAGTTTCTGATGTAACTGCCAGACTAACTTGGAGAGGTGAGCCTTATTCGTAGCCCCGGCCTCTCGGATCCCCAAACCCCCCTCCCATTTAGGCCGACATACTTCCTTCCACTTTTCAAGTAAAGAGGTTTACGAGAATCTTTTCCTTTACCCCCACCAGAAGTCCCGTTGAAGGCGATTGATATTTTTACAAGTGGAGCGGGGAAGAGCAAAACATGACATCTGGTATGAGGGGATAGCCGAAGTAATCGATTTGATAAGAATCCTATGACCGGCCTACGAGATAAGCTTTCCCCGCCACGATTGAAGGTGAGAGGAGATGCGTTCTTCAATTTATTGAAAAGTTTGGGCTTTGGAACGGTGAAAGAAAAGGTTGGTCCCCAAATACCGTTTATCAGAAGGCATAATAGTAATCTTGAGAAGACGGCTGATAATGCGGCAATAGCAATGGGGGAGGTTTTTGCTGAAAAAAATCCTGATTTGGCTAAATTTAGTTCCTGGCCCGTGGTCCCGCAAAAGGATTCAAGAACCTTCTTCAGTTCAAGTGCTTCAGCGATATCAGCCCGACAGAACAGGAGGCAATCGTCCGCAAACAAAAGGTGGGAAACCAGAGGGGCTCGCCTAGAAGCTTTGACGCCATGGATAAGATTAGTTGATTCCTTCGCCTCCAAAGCACGAGAGAGACCTTCCATCAGAATAATAAAAAGAAAGGGAGAAAGCGGATCATCTTGATGGAGACCCCTAGTAGGAGTCAGCAGACCATGGGTAGAGCCGTTAAGAAGGACAAAAGACTGAACCGTTGAGAAACACTGGTGTATCCAATGGCACCAGGTCGGGCTGAAGCCCAGTGTTTCTAAGGTGCTAATCAGCGTGCTCCATTCAATCCGATCATAGGCCTTAGACATGTCCAATTTTACGCCCATCAGGCCAGATCTACCTTTCTTCCGTTTCATAGTATGGATCAATTCATGAGCCACCAACACATTATCAGAGATTTGACGACCCTTAACGAAAGCTCCTTGAAAGGGGGAAATGAACTTATCTAGAAGAGGTTTAAGACGGGAAGAGAGAATCTTAGAGATAATTTTGTAAATAACATTATACAGATTGATCAGCCGGAAATCACGAGGATAAGCCTTAGACCAATTTTTGGGTATCATTACTACATGAGTAGTATTGATGTGTGTGGGCATAAACTCGGATTCAAAGAAGGTGGTAACCTGGCAACAAATATCTGGTCCCACAGTAAGCCACGAGTTTTGGAAGAAGAGAGCAGGGAAACCATCCGGGCCCTGGGCTTTGTGAGGACCAATGCTATCTAGAGCGGCTTTAATTTCTTCTGGAGTAACCATTCGTACAAGAGCCAAATTATCTGTTTCCGTGATACACGGATTGAAGTTTTGAAGGAACTCCGGAATACTGACAGGATTAGAAGTTTGAAAATTACAGGCCATATCGCGGAGGAAAATTTGACCAATCTCGGAAGTATCACCAGTCCAAACTCCATATTCATCTTTGAGTCAATCAATAGAATTTTTTTTCCGCTGGAAAAGGGTTTGCATATGAAAGAATTTTGTATTGTAATCCCCCTCAACTAACCAATTAACACAAAAAATTTGACGCCAAAACATTTCTTCCCTTAACTGAAGCTCATCTAGTTCCTCCATCAGTTCCCGTTCGCGCAGAGCGGAGTCCTCATCAAAAGGGAGGGCTTGGACAGTAAAATATGTTCTTTTAACGCAAAAAGTTTGTTAGGGACATGACCAAAAAAAAAATTATTCCAGGTTTTAAGTCCAGTTTTCGTATTCAAAAGTTTTGTTTTAACCATATGGGTTGAGGAGCCAGTTCCCATCATTTGCCAGAGTTCCTTAATCAAATGAGGAAATTGCGGTTCCCGAATCCACATGGATTGAAAACGAAAACATTTGTCTAGTGTTGTAAATTTTGGATATGTGTCAAGACAGAGCGGGGTATGATCCGAACACAAGGCCGGTAAATAGAAGACCTTCGTTGTTGGAAAAATAAACATCCAATCCGCATAAGCCAGACTCCGATCTAACCGATCCTAAATATTTTCCCTGCCTCTTCGTTTATTATTTCATGTAAATGGATGTCCAGAAAAACCAAGATCAATAAGTCCACCTTGTTGAGTGACCTCTTTTGCAAAGGCACTTTTCGCAGCACAATATGGTTTACCCCCCATTTTATCCGCACTATCAAAAAAGTATTAAAATCCCCCAAGATAAGCCAGGGTCCTGAGTACTCGTTAGCCGTTGTTTGTATAAGGCGCCAACTCTTATTTCTATCCCGCTGGTAGGTACTTCTGTAAAAAAAAGAGAGGTCATCCACGGAGTACCAGCCAGCTCAGATTGAATCATAACATTAATAATATATTTATTACAAAAAATTACATCCAGAGAAATATTACTTTTCCACATAATACAAATACCTCCCGAGCGTCCCTGGACGCCAGAAGCCGGAACATCAACCCAATTTGGGTAATTAAGAGTGCAAACTAAAGATTGTATTTCTACAGAGGATCGTTTGGTTTTTGCTAAAAAGATAATGTCCCCATTAGAGGACCGGATTAGCTCTTTCATGTGACAAATTACCGCAGGTCGACCCAAACCCCAACAATTCTAGAATATAATAATCATAATGGCCCGGGTGGCCTTCGAGGAGCCACCCAAACCCTAGGGAAACGGTTAAAAAAGAAATACCAATGACAAATCCGCGAGAAGGTCACAAGAGATGGAGTGCGCACTTGAGAGTGACGGACGACGAGTACCGGCTGGAGGAAGCTGGAATGGTAAGGACGGTTCAGCGAGTTAAAAATCAGTGCGCAAATGACGTTGTATAACCTGGGACGTTGCTGGTAAGTACTCTGGGGTCCTCTGAGACTGCCAGACCTAGCGAAGAACGTGAGTATCTGGTTCTCTATTCGCGGAGTTCATAATCCCAGTCGGGCTCCCCATTTGCTGACTAGCCTGCGGCACTACTGGCCTAGGTGAATGTGCACCAGTCATACCCCCTATTTAAAACATGTATGTTCCTCCAAAGCCCAGCCCGGGCACATCATCCTCTCTCCCTCCGTCACCTGTCCCTATCCCCCAAAACTGCTCCCCACCTACTGGCCTAGGTGAATGTAGCCCTTCAAACTCTGAGAACCCCTCAACATTCCGAATCAAGGTCCCTTCTGACGGATCATCCTGGGAGTCGGTTTCCACCTTTCCTCCCCTAAACATTGCCTGAGATTGTTGGATCAAGATTCCCCTAATCATCCGTCCTTTACCTTTACCATGTCTGCTCATTTGTAATGGCTGGAGTAATATCTTGGTACTGATCTCCCATGTCTGACCCAGTAATAGGTTATGAACGAGGGAGGACCGGTTCCGGAACCGTCTGTACCAGACTCGTAACCGGGCGAGGCAACTCAGCAATAGGCAGGATTCCCCCTCTTACCCTTTCCCCTATATCCTCTTCGTCATCCTCAGGAATCATCGTGCATACCGTTGCTTTGTGACCCATCTTGAAACAAAGCTTGCAAAAATTTACAGGGGTTCCTTCATAATGAGTATCAATAATAATTGGATTGCTATCACCTTCTGCCCATACCGCTGGGGGAAAGGTCCCGTAAATGTCCATGACCACTCGAGCTCTGTACCCATTTTTAGTTACCCGTCTGTTCTCTTAATTGCGTTCCGTCATTAATACTTGTCCTAAGCTCTGGCCGAACTCAAATAGGAAAATGGGAGTGCCAAAGAAAGGATCAGCAATCTTGAATTTTACCCATAACGGAACCAGCTTGAAAATCATAGGTTTAATATGTGCTCGCGCCTTATATGGCATAATAATAATCGTGTGGCCATATAAGGATTCCAAGGTTGATTTAGTAACACAAAATTCTTATCGTAAGCTGATCGAAAATTGAATAGGAAATACGTTTTACCATTCACCACTTGTTCAAAAATCTAGACATCATCAGAAGCCTCCATATTCCAGAAGCTTTTCAGGGCTGCAACAATTTTCGAGAAGCTTCGACATTGTTCCTATTAGAGCATGCTCCCATCGCCCCTCTTCATCTCTAATATTTCCCGGCCGTAGTTTAACAACTGCCACCCCTCACGGTTTGCGAACAGTTAACCGTTCCATGCTATGAACGAAATCTTGCATTACAGAATGTGATGACATAGACCAAATTTGTCCTAACTGCTGTCAGAGGCCATGAATCCACCACCAACCTGTCTCCCTAGATTAACATTCGTAAGGTTTTCGACAACACTAATGAAATCCACCCACAGAAATGGCAACAAACTCAGAGAGAGAGATTTCCCAAGTAGTAAGAAAACAGAAGAGAAACCACATTCAAACATAATACGTACAGACGAAATTCTTTCAAATCATCAACCAAAATATCTAGCAATAGGCAGTAGGTCCAAAGCCCAAACCCAACTATTATTCGACAGCCTAGCTCGCAAGTGTATTTCCAGACTGATTCAGACCCAAATAGCCACGCTTCCTACAGCAGGTCAGTCCATAAACCACCAATCAAAGTACAGCCCAGGCTCAGGTTCCACTAGGCCTCCAACCAAACAGTGATCTGACCTTCTGGGCAGCCCAAGCAGTAATAAACAGACTCACCTGACCCCGCACATCAGGGTTTTTTTTGGACCCTAATGCTCTTCTAACCCTCTTTCCTCCCTTCAACTACCCGTCATATACACACTCTACCAGTCCCCTTTTTCTTTCCTAAGCCCTCCTTAAAACCCCTTTTTCTTTCCTAAGCCCTCCTTAAAACTTCAATGTAAATAAGTGTTATATTTTTTCTAAATCTCTGTAAGAGATCAATGGTATTGACAATTGAGATAACATTTTACCTAAATATTATGAATTAAACCTAAAATAAATTCTAATTTTGTTTCCATCCTCATGAATTAACACACTATATTATTGTTGAAAATTCTGATTTTGATTGGGTTGTTAATTTCTGTTGTAAGCGAATATCTTCAATTACTTGAGATTACAGATTGGGGATGGGGAATCTACAAAGAGATTGTTGAAGGAGAGGATGAATGAAAGATGGATCTTCTCCATCTTCCAACTCTTCTTTTAACTGGAGTTAGTTTGCCATTTTCTCTTGTACACGTGTCATAATATGAAGGGTGAGAGGTCTAGTATTTGATGGCTCAGGAGAGAGCAAAAATTCTTCCTTGACTGTGCCTCCTAACAACCCTCCTCAATTGTAATATAGACTAGGTTATGAGCCCGTGCTACGCACGAATGGTTAAATTCATATTGTTAGAAAGAAACTTAAGGCGATATGTTCTCGAGCTACATTTTCATAATAAGAAAATTAATAGCACAGGTAATAAGCAGCGTGAAAAAAAATCATAAAGCATAAATAGATGGTTCATACTATAGATACATATACTTTTCATGAATATTCAATTTGAAAATGAAGTGGAAAAAAGTGTTATCACCTAAAATCTTACAACCACATTCAGAACAAAATTTAAAGCCCTTTGTAGCACCTAATATTCGGCAATATGGACAGTATTTTGGAACACTCGTATTCTGAAATATAAAGAGTAGATAGAGGATTAACAAGGAGAATTGGTAAAAATAATTAAGACCAAAAAGATGGTCCTCAAAGGGTGCATGAGAGTAAAAATGCAACATGCATACTTTTTCTTGACCACAGTCTACACAAAACTTTGAAGATACGTTAAGTTGCTCTTCCCCGCAGTTCCAACAATAACGTGTAATTTTTTTTGCTATAAAATGAAAATGTGACACTAGATTAACAGGAGAACTAAACTTATAAGAATTCAAGTTTAAAAGTGTTAAGAATTAGGGTCTCTAATCCCAATTCTCCGCTCAAGAACGATAAATGGAAATGCCAATAGGAGGGAAGTGGAAAACCTTTTCAGAACAATCCACTATAATCAAACAAGTTACGCACAAATCGATCTCTCTAGCTTTCTTGAAGCTTTAATGGAGTCTCTTAAACTTTAGTTATCTCTAGGATTGAACTCACCAAAAGATTAACCTAAGAAATACACTAAGTATCCCTTATATACTTGGGAGGCTATTACATCAATTAGGACTCGAAGTACGGATCACGAGGCAAACCAACATCTTCACTTTAACCTTCTAAAACTGTGTTTACAATGTCTATTCGAACATAATAAGTTCTGAGACTTCTATTCGAATAGACTTTGAGTCTATTCGAGCAGACAACTTTCTATTTGAATAGACTCAAAGTCTGTTAAGTCTATTCGAACAGAGCACTGAAAAATCATTTTTTCTTCCGTCTTAGATTCTCATTCGTCCCACGAACTCCAATGAACATCCAAGAACATAATTCGAGTTCATTCTTCAACAGAAAGAATAAATGATTCAAATATTATATCTACTCATCAACAACAGATCTAACAACATCTGTGAAGTCTCATCAAGTTCCGTAATAACTGGATAGGCACGTGCAACTAATACAACAAAAATATAATCGCAAGTTTATATATATGCATGAAAAAGTAAGGAAGTAATAATAGCATGCACATAAAAAAATCTACTAGGTAGAATAACCTACCATACGCAAAATAGAACCTTTCGTCACAAAATATTTGCATGAACTAGCAAACATTTTCATAAAAGTGCTCGGAGTTCTCAGAAATTAGAAAACTCACTGCACACCTAAAGACACCAAGAGTACCATGCTGGGAAACTAATGGAGTGAAGACATTGTCGTGTTCTTTTCTATGAAATGAGACTCGATTGAAGCTGCATAAAAAGTAACAAAAATTACAATCTAAGAATATAATCAGATAATATAATCTATATTCTATGAAACATGAAGACTTAATACTGAAGATGCTCATATTGTTAGTTTGTTATTGGGACTACAAAAAAAATAACATTTTTTTTATGAACATGCTCATACTGTTAGTAGGGATTTACAAAGAGCTTATATACTCATAATCTTTCTGAGTCAATCTCAAAGTCTTATATTTCTTCAGTTTCCAAATCTTTACAGCAGCTTAAGAAACTGCATTCTACTCCTAAAAAGCAATATATACTTATGACAGATGCTAGTTGGATTGATGTTAACCTTCAATCAATCACATGGGACAAATCTCCCTCGTACTTCCGCAACATCGATACATGAAATACATTATGGACACGGTCCATCTGTGGCGGTAGTGCTAAGCGATAAGCGATAAGCGATAAGTGACTGCCCCAACCATACTTAAGATCTATAACGGCCCAACAAACCTAGGTGCCAATGCAACTTACCCTTCTTGCTGAAGTGCATCACCCCTTTCTTAGGTGAAACCTTCATAAAAACATGATCTCCATCTGCAAACTCCAACGGCCTCCAATAACTGTCTACATAACTCTTTTGTCGGCTCTGTGTTGTATGCAACCGGTCACGGATAACTCCAATACTGTCTATCGTCTGCTAAACTATCTCATGCCCAATGCAAAAATCACCGCAGAGTCTTGTTAGTTCTGGTACCAAGTTGTTAGTTTCTACATACGCGGATGCAATTACTCAACATGATTAAACTAACTTAAAACTCATTTTACTAAATTGCTTTCAATTGATAAAATAAAGTTCAAAGACCTAGGGTTAATGAATTTTACCCCAAACTCAGCATCTCTCTCAGGATAAAGCCTTTCTCTCTCACTCAAAACAAACATAGAAAATAAACTAAATTTTGACTCTATTTTATAGGTGAAGAGACCTAAGACAAATATAAACTCTAGCTGTAATAGCCTAATTTCATATCTCGAACTTAGCATTTACACAAAGGATAATCAGAACAATAGCGAACAAACAATAATTGCTAACACAAAGTTTAGCGTGGAAAACCTTTGAATAGGTTAAAAACCACGACCTCTCTTGAGAATTAAGAAAATGAGAGATATTATTTGATGATTGCTAGTGATGATTGCTAGCTATTACAAAGAATACTTTGATTAGTTTTTGATAGACTTTCTTGATATGAAAAGTCTGTCCTTTACCTGTAGCTCTATGGTCATATTGATAGGTCTTATAATATGACCGTTATCTGCTTTAATGACGAACGTTACAATTATGATTTTGATGAGTCTTCATAATGATTTGTGTAACGACTTGATTTGTACTACGTGTATGTTGATGAGGTTGAGTGGTCGTATGATGGTCGAAGATGGAGCTTGAGTCCGAGATGCGGAATAAGCTCCTTACACTAGCTAGATCTAATTATGAGACTTTTTCTAATTATAATGCAATTAAAGTAAATAGCAAGAACTAAAATAAGAAGGTGCGCACACAATGTAATAAACGTGTTATGTGTGTTGTCCCTTAGTTCCCTTTCAGATGAGCTTATTGTAATATTAGATGGTGATGCTAGGGGAGATAGGTACAAAAGTATGTAACTCTGTTTTGATGGAATATAGCTGGTTATGGGGTCCTGCCTAACCCCAGCTTACCTCTCAAAAAAAAAAAACGTGTCATGCGTGGTCATGGGTACGAACAGTGACTTGTCACAAAATAAACCTGATGCGTTAACAATCGTTCTCGTTGGCTTTGAACCACCTATATTATTATAGACGGTGCCTACCGCCGTACATTGTAGCTGGGAGAAAAATGATCGTCCACAAGTTTATCACCTGGAGAACATGAAAATCCCGATATTATGATGGGAAGCACGTCTTTTTCCATGTCTATACAGATTGCAAACATTTTGGAATGAAATTCACATGAATATGGGGACGCCAAGCGCAAAAGATTCAGTAATCCAAAAACTTCCCATTTTTGGGACTATTATTCACATAAAATTAGGACACTTCAGGTACGAAGGATTCTGAAATTCCCTTGCATGCATGAGTTGGGTGGTTTAGAATCAAAATTCACTCACCACAGAAATTTTGACCGATTCGTGGTTGGAAATTGAAAAACATAAAGAATAATAATTAAGTATTCCCAAGAAAATCCATTTTGTCTGTCCACTTAGGATGAATACATGGTAAGCATTACAAATCTGAGTCCTATAAATATCCCTTTTGTCTGTTTACTTAGGATGACTACATTTTTGGGACTATTATTCACATAAAATTAGAACACTTCAGGAGCAAAAGATTCTGAAATCCACTTGCACGCATGAGTTGGGTGGTTTAGAATCAACACAGAAATTCTGACCGATTTTTGCATGTTTCTTATGTAAATCATTTTACACATGAAATTTGCAGTGTGAAAAGTTTTCGAGCATGGTCAGTGAGGACCCCTAATAGCGAAATCTTGTACAACTTAGAAGGCTGAAATTGCAGCTATCACGATCTTGTACCCCTAATAGACAAAGAATATCCATGTAGGAGAGTTTGGAGTATAAACTAAATGAGCATAATACATAAAATTAGAACACTTCAGACGCAAAAGATTCTGAAATCTACTTGTATACATGAGCTGGGTGGTCGAGAATCAAAACTCACACAGAAATTCTGATTGATTTTTGCATGTTTCTTATGTAAATCATTTTACACATGAAATTTGCAGTGTGAAAAGTTTTCGAGCTTGGTCAGTGAGGACCCCTAATAGCGAAATCTTATACTACTTAGAAGGCTGGAAATTGCAGCTATCACGATCTTGTACCCCTAATTGATAAGAATATCCATGTAGGAGAGTTTGGAGTATAAAACTAAATGAGCATAATACATAATTAAGTATTCCCAAGTTTTGACCATTTCATAGCTCTCTTTCATTCTCCCGTTCACCCGTCCTAATGAGCATAATACATGAATTAAGTATTCCCAAGTTTCGACCATTTCATTGCTCTCTTTCATTCTCCCGTTCACCCGTCCTAATGAGCATAATACATAAATTAAGTATTCCCAAGTTTCGACCATTTCATTGCTCTCTTTCATTCTCCCGTTCACCCGTCCTAATGAGCATAATACATAAATTAAGTATTCCCAACAGAACTACGCTCTCACCCCTCTTTGCAATGGCTCCTGAAACCATGGAAGAACAAGAACCAAATAATATGAGTGCTTTTTTCATGTCCGTCGCCCATGACCACGGCATGGCTTTAAAATCCTCGGAAGGCTACATGGTAAGCACAACAAATCTGAGTCCTTATATTCATAACTTTAAGAAAAAGAATAGTACGGTTTCTCTACTGCAATTTATCTTTTAGTTTCTCACGCTTGATTATGTCTATGTAGGATGGTTATCAAGAAAAACTAAAGAAACTTAAGGTGGCCCTATGGAATGCAAGAGATTCTTCAGAGTGTTTGATCATGATAGATGGTCTACAACGCCTAGCTATTGACTACCACTTTGAGGAGGAGATAGAAGCAATCTTAGGCAGGATAAATAGAAGCATTGCCGAAAGTGATGGTGTCTACGATGATAATGATCTGTATTATGTTTCCCTTCGCTTTCGTTTATTGAGACAAAATGGGTACCATCCATCTGCAGGTGGGTTGTATTGATCATTTTTATATAATTGCATTCTTACTACAACAACCTTACTAACTACCTGTACTGTAAATAACAGATGTGTTTAACAAATTTAAGGACGAAAATGGAACATTTAAACTATCATTGAGAGAAGACCTTAGAGGAATAATGGAATTATTTGAAGCTTCGGAACTTCGAATAGAAGGAGAGATTATACTCGATGAAGCTTCTGTCTTTGCTAGTAAGTACCTTAATGACATGTTAAAACATGTGGGAGAAGATGAAGCTAGAGTCATAAGGGATACCTTGAATCATCCTTTTAACAAGAGCTTAGCAAGGTTCAAGGCAAAACCTTACATCAAAAATTTCAAAAGAGACTATGGTACAAATGATATCTTGCAGGAACTTGTGAAAGTAGATTTTAACATCGTTCAAACACTCCATCAAAAAGAGCTGTTCGAAGTTTCAATGTGAGTTAAAAATTTCTTAAGTTCTTTAATCAATCAAGTTTTTATCTTCTTACAGCTTATTTCTTGACTATATTAGGTGGTGGAAAGACCTCGGTCTAACACAGGAGTTGAAATTTGCAAGAAATCAACCGGTTAAATGGTACTTATGGTCAATTGCCGCACTCTCAGATCCTAGATATTCAAAAGAAAGGATTGAGCTAACAAAGCCTATTTCCCTAATCTACATAATGGATGATATTTTTGATGTTCAGGGAACGTTTGACGAACTCGTTCTCTTCACAGAAGCAATTAATATGTAAGATATAAATACAACCCTTATAACCCCTAAATTAGATATATGTCGCTCAAATAAACTAATGATTCACCACGTAACATAGGTGGGATCTGAGTGCAATGGAGAAATTACCGCACTACATGAAAGTATTCTACAAGGTTATCTATGACATCACTGATGATATTAGCTCTAAGGTCTTTGAAGAACATGGATGCAACCCCTCAGACTCCTTACGGAAAGCGGTAAACTTACAACCTAACCATAAATATTTTTCTGCTAAGACCTAACCAAGTTTTTGAGTAAATTTGTATTAAAATATTTCCGTTTGATCTAAACTTCGAATGGTCCTTAACCAATTTGATTCAGTGGGGGAAACTATGTGATGCATTTCTGATGGAAGCGAAATGGTTTACATCTGGGAAGGTGCCGGAGGCTGAGGAATACTTGAAAAATGGAGTAATAAGCACTGGAGTCCATGTAGTGTTTGTTCACATTTTTTTTCTTCTAGGGCAAGGTATAACAAAGGAGAGTGTGGATCTTATTGACAACATCCCAGGACTAGTTACCTACCCGGCAACTATTCTCCGTCTGTGGGACGACTTGGGAAGTGCCATGGTAAGAAACCCCGACCGATCTTTGAGACTAGATTTTGTGTTTGTTATAGGACTAAGGCTAAGTAACATTTTTATTTATTAAATGACAGGATGAGAAACAAGACGGACACGATGGTTCATACATAAATTGTTATCTGAAGGAAAACCGAAGCTCAACAGTTGAGAGTGCGCGCAAACATGTATTCTGCATGATTTCAGATGCTTGGAAAAGATTGAACAAAGAATGCCTCTCTCCAAGACCTTTTTCCTCTTCATTTGTTAAAGCTTCACTAAATGCAGCAAGGATGGTCAGTCTAATGTACAGTTACGATGATAACCATCAACTGCCAAATCTAGAGGAACATATTAAATCATTACTCTATGAGAATATTACCTTGTAAGACTGCTTCAGAGAGTGAGAAAGAAAGAGTTTTTGGACCATAGAAAGATTGTATGCGGTCAAACAAGATAAATATAGTGCATTTTCTGAATTAGCATAGCAAAATAAAGGGGCGTTTACAGGCTATGTAAGGTAAATTTAACAGTAAATAATACCTTATAATCATGAGAATTTGCAACTCAAAGTCGCATTGATCGTCTTAGAGTATGGGCAGCAGGCTTGCTATCGCTATCGCTATCAACCAAAAACAACTTTTCTAGGATCACCATCGCTCAAATAGCGCTCCTATTGATAAAATTAGTGGCTATCTGTGGCGAGTTTGTTCTGGTCAGGGGTTGTCCGTGGGCCCACTGTCTAAAGCTTGATTGCTTACGTGTGAAGCATTAAAAAATTTTTTTTCCTAAACAGAACTTATTATTAAAATAAACAGAGGAGTTGTGTGCCAATTGAATTGGCCTTGTATTTTGTTTTTTGTTTTCTTCGAATTGGCGCACAACATTTTTATTTTCTACATTCATCTCTACCCTGAAGAAGATCACATTTCTACCCCCTGGTTATATGCCATATATATATTTTTTCTTCTGATTTAAAGCTTTAAAGCCTTCTGCTAATGCTCTTACCCGTGTTCCTCAGCTTTAAAGCTTCCTACAAAAATCTTTTTGGTGTTCGCTTAGTGGTAGGGACCATTTCTTAGAGAGAATGGTCATGAGTTCGAAACCTAACACGGGATCATCTACCAATATTTACCTAGACTTAAAAATGGAGCGTGCGGTTTACGGAGTTACCGTGACGAACCCTGGGTGTCACGGCCTGGCTCGGGGCAGGCATTACAGTTCCCGGAGCACAGCGAAATATGAGTCCGTACGGCGTACATGCACGTGCGGCAGGCATGCACAAGCCTTCTTCACTGGGCGTGGGGGAGACTAGTTTGGAGAAAGGTGAAAAATGATGAACCCAACGAACTTCCATATTCCAAAAAAAATATAAAAAATCTTCCTACAAAACTTATTTTTATATATAGTTGAAAATTTCAAATTCCTGCAAGAAAATACATAAAAGGACTTAAATATTGAACATCCATATTTCATTCTGTACACTGAAAAACATAAGAAACATATGGCTAGGTCATGAATATTAGTCTACAAATAATGGGAGAAATTTGGCATTTCTAATAATGGTAAGTATGTTTCGTGCTTTTTCATAGTTGTGACTTCTCTCGAAAATGATGTCGTCCATACCGCACATCAACGCACTTATTTTTGAAAATTGTTCTTGCTAATCCAGCTTCAGAAATCAAAAGTCGTGGATGAATGTTTAGTATGTGGAAGATCTTTATTGAAAAAGCCCTTGAAATATTGTCCAGGATGTGGCACTTGGAGGGGGTATGAATATAATGTTTTGCCTCTATTTTGCAGTTTTGCCAATGTTTTGTGAAAAATCCCTCGAACTACTGTCCAGGATGTGGCACTCGGAGGGGGTATGAATATAATGTTTTGCCTCTATTTTGCAGTCTTGCCGATGTTTCTTTTTTACCTATTCAAACTACTAAACAATAACTATATTCATTTATTTGTAGGATGAAACTGCAGGCCGGTCGAAGAAGAGGCTGTCTTCAAGAACTGCTAAGGATATATGTGATATCCAAAAACGTTTAATGATGCACGACGTTAAAGTCGAAGCCCATTAGCAGTTAAGTTTTTTGACGTTGCGAGTTAAATCTGATTGGAGGGTTGTCATCTGGTAGAATAAACACACTAATGGGTGGTAGACTCGTCGCTGCTTAAGTCAGCCGCAAAGATTTCTTGACTTGACATACTTCCCTGATTCGATTTCTCTTCCAATTTGGCTTTGGTGAGTTCGATATCATGCTCTAACTCTGAGTTCGATTCGCCACATTGATATGTACAAGTTGCACTCGACATTGAAGCAACAATGTGAGTTTTTTATTTGGGTTTTGTAATTGTTTCTTTTGGTAGTCATTTAGGGTTCTTTTGGTATAATTTTGGGTTTTATTGCCATTGTAGAACAAATGTTGATAAAAGGGGTTCTAAGTTTTTGAAGCATAATGGTTGGGATTAGGTTGATTATGGTGTTGTTTGGTTGTAGAACTGCAACTTGATTAGTAAAAATATTGGATCACTGAGTAATGTTTAATGGGTATGGTTTTTTGATACTTTCGATTTCAATGAAAATGAGGTTTTATATTTTAATCGAAGGAGATGATTTCTTTTACTCCCATCCCCCAATCACCACAACATCACCCTTTACCTAAATCCTAACATCTCTCTCTCTCCCCCCAATCACCACAACTATACATTTTATGATTTCGCCATTTTGATTTCGCTTAGGATTCGTATAATATCAATGAACTCATTTGTGTTTTAGCTCAACAACAACAAAGGGTTTGTGAGATTTGTGGCATCTTAGAATGTATCTTCTTCTGACAAACCCCTCAAAATTGCTATAGCACCTTGCATTTTTTTTTATTCATGTTGGTCGTATACGCTTATGTTGGTGACATTGTTATGTCGCAATTGATTGCATAGCTCCTAGTTTTAGCATATCATGATCCTTATTGAGTTTGAGTTGTAAAACTTAGTCAAATCCACCACCGTAACTCCCCTTCATTTACTCCATCTCCACTTCCCTATTCTCCTCCAATAACTCACTCTTACTGAGATAATAGAGTATCATCTTCCTCTTCTACATCAATTAACCCAGAGTATTAGAGAGAGAAGAGAACATCAATTTAATTTATGCATTTCTTTGGGGATTGATAGAAATTATTAGAGCATTGGGGCAGGTTTTCTTTCTCTTATTATTCCCGAATTCGTCGATTCAGGCAAGTAACAATTACTTTTGGATGCTACTAACGAATCATCATAATAATTAGATATATAATTAGGTATAGTTTTATTATATGAACATACTTGATAGGTTATAGTTTTGTGTTCGTAATCATCCGCTTTAGCGTACAATTTTTGTCATAATCATGTTAATGAGTTAACTCTGTATGTGTAGCAGGATTAGCTTGTTTTAATAATGTTTTATTATTAGATATGTTGATATCAGTAAAGCATGTGATCACATCATATTTGAATATATCATGGAGGGAATTTTAGAAGTTTATAAGGATGATAATCTTCATGTTCTAGTCAGTAGTTTGGGGTTGAGAATTAAGCCATCATATGGTGCTATGTAAGGTTTCCATAAATGAAAGATATATTACAAGTTTAACCATACAAACCAAGGAGTAGTCTATACATTTAAAACCTTACTTGACCTTCCTGGGTAAGCAGTATTGTATCAAATATATGAATCCAGTTAAAGTAATTGAAAATGAGTACAAGGTGTTGTGTCCTATTAAGATGTTAAGCCTCGTTATTGTTCAGGCATTTTATATAGATTGTCGATATAGAATAAATTAGTAATGCCTAGTGTTTTTAGAGTCATATGAGAATATATTTGACTAAAGGCTTAACTTAGCCACGGTTATAGGACTTCTATTGGTATAACCTTTATTAACTTAAGGTAGAAAGATCATTGGTAGTCAAAGTATAAGATCATCAACAGAGTTCCCACTCCTAGTCCAGTGAGGGTAGAAAGGTCATTGAGCATAAGATCGCCAATCATATGATATAGTCTCGTTACCTATAGAGTAAGGACAGATAGGCCATTTTGATTTAGTGTCGGTCTCTCAAATTATTCATGCATAGGTGAACTTAGAGTCATGTACACAGTAGGGCTATGATATCAGGGTTCTTAGGTTCGATTCCCTAAATAAAAGATTCGGTAACTGTTTATCAGTGTACCAGGGTTGCAATCCCCTAAAATTTTCCCCAGCTACCTATCGGCCTTGATATTCTTTGTGAATACTCTCCGTGGGCATATATCCTTAAAAGTCAAAATAAATCAGGCTTAAACCTATAGGTTAAAACTCCTTGACCACCTTGATTTGGTGATTTTTCCCACTAATTCCTGGCTCACTAAAAAGAAATCTACCAATCCCTGGCTCGACAATAAGGGATATACATTTGTTGAGGACAGAAGGATACGAGAGTGTGGTCTCACTGAATTAAAAGTGACCCTGTATACATCGTATGTTAGTTATCCTCCACACCTAATAACACTTAATAAATACTTTATAATACCAGTTGGCGCTAACGCTTAATAACAACATTAATAATTAAACTTCATCTCCTCAGTAAATATTGCATCATCTATACTTATAGGTAAAATTAGTATATCACTGTAGTATATCTTAGTTATCTCAGTCTATAATATTCAGTGCCCGTAATAATTGTACTTGCTGACGCTCTGTGCGCTATATTTTTCACAGGAGGCTGAGAATAGTAAATTTGGTTAGTGAGGCTTGGGTGATCATTTCAGGATTCTTTGGAGTTCTTTTAGATCGTTAAGCTATGTCATAGGGTATTTATGATATTTTATTTCAGATTTCATTATCGTATTCTATTTCTCGTTCTTAGAATTTGTTGAGAATTTTAATCATTTTATTCAATAATTGAGATATTTCCGCTGCGTTGCTTTGGTTTAAGTAGATGTAGTTAATTTTCTTTAGAAATATATTACATCTGTGGGTTCATCTGTGGGATGCCCAACTTGTTAAGCTTTAGGATTTGCTTTATGATTTATAATCAGAAAGCGGATTTTGGGGCGTGACAATTTCATCTTCTCCATTTTCTTAATGTAGTATTTAATGTATTTCTTTCATAGTGGTTATGATTTATTTTCTTTATTATATACTGCAGGTCTTCAGGAAAAAATGTTGGATACAATACATCCGTATCATCTTCTTAAGGTATTGATATATGTATTTCTATTTCTAGATGTTTATGTTCACTATGTTTTCCTTTATGTTGTTCTCTCTGCTATTCACCTATCGTTATAATCAAAAGGGGAAACTCCCCGGTCTCATCTATGCATTAAGGGATGTGTTTTTATTTTATTTTATGCAGGACTTGAGAGGGAACAAATAAGATTTTGCTGCTAAAGGAAGTTGTGTCACAGCTTTTTTGGTCGTTTTCCCATCATTTTGTGGTATACTAGTATATATACTTAGGAAATCAAAAACCCAATTTGGATGCAAAACCAAACTCTAGTAACCCTATAAAAGAGAGGAGGGCAATGTCAAGGCTTATTGAAGATATAATCACTAAAATACTTATGAGATTACCCGTTAAGTCATTGTATCGATTCAAATGCGTCTCAAAGCCTTGGTGTAGCTTAATAACCCCTTCGTGTTCGCCTGGGGCGATCTTCAAGACTATCTACGACCCTAAAAATCCCTTTGTGTTTTGGGAAACCCTAATCAATTTCCTTCGAAGGAAATCTGGTATTTTTAATGACCCAAAAAGGTTAATAGATGCATGTGCAGCTATCTATGATGCGATTACCCAATCGACCAGGATGAATCGCTCCGTAAGTCACTCATAGGGATTTATGTTGAAGCTTATGTTAAACCGAGTAAGTTCCTTTCCATATTACTAGTTCTTAGTTTCAATTTTTTGTAATAGACCCCCTCAACTTGGCTGATTCAACACGAGCATATATAAATGGGTGAATGTTATGTTCAAAGAAAATTAGTACTTAAGAGCTTACTAAATATTTATTAGCAATGAAATAGATAAATAAGAGGTCTGAAAATCAGAGATGTGGTAGTTGTAGTTTTCCTTGCGGCACAAGCAGATACATAGCTTGTAGACAACTCAGAATGATTAATCTACTTATTAACAAGGTGTTTGTAGTAAACTACTCACAGCCTTCCAGCACCAACTGAATACTCGAAGGCTACATCGAAGCCTACCTAGAGACTCGAAGCCCAGTAAGACAATTATTGAGTCCACGAAGCCTTTCGAGACTAATCGAATACTCAAAGGAGTTATAAAAGCTAATGGCCATCGTAGAAGGTAAAAGAGCAGTGCCAGAACTCAACATCGATACCAGAAATACTTTGACCATGGACATACATGGTCGAAGGCAGACACATCAGACAACCAGCTCACCAGATAGAATAGAAAAACTAGCCGCTCGACAACTACAGTGCCAGAACCAACAACTACAGTATCAGAACCAATAGCTATAGAGTCAAACCCAGCAACTACAATGCCAGAACCGATTCCGGGTGCAAGCCAGTTGTCCCGAAGGATATACATGTAACTTGACCCCCCATGGTGACTGAGCCCTTTCTATATCTTATAAATAGGAGGGAAGATGCATTATGAAGGGGTTAGAAAATCTCTCCCGCAAAGCCTAACAAGATTACCTTCGAATACCCTGTAATAATCTACTCCTCGATCCCTTGACTATCTCTCTCTCTCTATATATATTATTTATCCTTAAAATCCTCACTTGAGGTCGTGGAGTACCCATTCTAGGCCTCCACGCAAGTATATTGACTTAGTAGTATCTATTATTATTGATATTGATATTGATATGCTTGCAAACCTCCTAGTAGAGGATTAACTCTTTTGTGTAAAAGCTAGTTTCCCTCCATACGAAACTTGGCCCCTACAGTGTTCACAATCGGTCATCAAGAAAATATATCTCCATGCAACATATTGAACTATGGAGAATGCCCACTGGAGGTCTCACCCTTCTTCATCTTCTTGGAGGTCTCACCTTCTACCTCTTTAGCAGAGCTTGCTGCTTTGAGCATTTGCATGGAGAAAAACATTTTAAGGATCAAGTAAAATAAGGCCCCTCATTCTCTCTTACATGCAAGAACATACCCTAGCCTTTGAAATTGGGCTCTAATTGATTTGAACCAAACTCAGTTAAATGTATCACAAGCTCATACTCATATGGAGGTTAGGAGCAATCCATCTAGCGTCTGTCATAAGTATTTAATGATGCTTACGAGTAGAACACAGTTTCTTAAATTGTTGTAAAGCTTTGGAATCTGGAAAAATATGAAACTTAGAGATTGGCTCAGAAAGAATATGATTGTAAGTTCTTTGCAAAACCCCAATAACGGTATGAGCATCTTCAGTATTTAGTCTTCATGTTTCATAGAGTATAGATTACATTTTCTGATTGTGTTCTTAGATTCTAGTTT
Organism: Kingdonia uniflora; assembly: GCA_014058105.1. Taxonomy (NCBI): domain Eukaryota; kingdom Viridiplantae; phylum Streptophyta; class Magnoliopsida; order Ranunculales; family Circaeasteraceae; genus Kingdonia; species Kingdonia uniflora. The sequence goes on from JACGCM010000341.1 coordinate 28,024, forward strand.
TGTTAATTTGTATGCATCTTGCATCGAGTCTCATTTCATGGATATGGAACACGAAGGTGTCTTCGCTTCATTAGTTTCCCAGCATGGTACTCTTGCTGTTTTACGTCTGCAGTGAATTTTATGATTTCTGAGAACCCCGAGCACTTATTTCAAAATGTTTGCAAGTTTATGCAAATATTTTGTGGCAAAATGTCCTATTTTATGTATGGTTTGTTCTACTACCTAATAGATTTTTTGTGGATACTACTATTACTGCCATGCATATATATAAACTTACGATTGTGTTTTTGTAGTATTAGTTGCAGATGCCTATCGGTTATTAGGGAACTTGGTTACGACAATAAGGATTTATTTAGAACTACATTTTATTGTTGGAACTGCGGGGAAAGGCAGCTTAAAGTATCCTCAAAAATTTTGTACAGACTGTGGTCAGGAGAAGGTATGCATGCTACCTCTTTACTCTCATGTACCCTTTGAGGACCGTCTTTTTGGTCTTAATTATTTTCACCAATTCTTTTTTTTAAGCAAAGCCATAATATATAAATTAAGCCTTTACAGGCTGAAGAGAAACAACATAGTCAATAAGTTTTGTCGCCTCATCAGGCTCATACAAAGATAATGTCGGAGAGTGTACTCCCAAGGTAGCTAAGGCGTGTGCTTCCAAATTGAACGATCTACTGAAAAACTGGAAACTAAACTCCAAAAAGCTGGATGATAAAGCAAGCATCTCAGGTACAATGGCTAGAGCACCCCATGAAAGGTCATCAGATTTATCTCATATGCCCGGACGAGTCTCCTGCAGTATGTAAGAACCAGTGCTCGCTCAATGCCTATCCTGTGTGTTGCCTCCATGCCTCGGATCACCGAAAGCACCCCGGCCTCTTCGGAATCCTTTGACTGAGTGGAGTCAAATCCTGCACTTACCACAACAAAATTGTGAGTTTTAATCACAAAACCAGAACCCCTAGTTTAACTGTTATGCCAGGCCCCATCCACCATAATAAAATGCTAGCTTTCTCGGACGAAAGGAAGTGAGACCTGTACAGGAGGGGAGATCTGGTAATCATTGTTAGACCTATAATTGAGGCAGTAGCTCTTGGACCTATGCACAAAGACAATAGGATTAGGCTTGATATTATTAAACACAAGGTCATTTCTGCTCATCCAGATGACAAAAAAGATGGAGCTGATCTTGCCCCACCTAGCAAGGTCGGGCTCAATCATTATTTGGCAGGTTAATTTAAGAAAATACCATAAAGAGAGTCTGTGTAAGGCCAGTTGTCAAAATTAGAGGAGGGGTCAGAAATGTACTAGAACTCTTTAACTTTTTTTTACAGAAAAGAGAGTGTGCGTGGTAGTTTCTTCTTCTTCTTCTTCTTCTTCTTCTCTAGGGCAAACAGTATCTTTGTTGTTTTCTCAATGCCAGAGATTAAATTTAGTAGAGATACCATTTTGTAGTGCTTTCCAAAGGAACAACTGAATTATATGTGGTACTTTCATTCTACAGATGGCCCCCCAGTCATGTTCCTGGCCTGATCCAGTGGTGTTGAAGTTCTCTGTCTTATGATTCTGGAAAGATGCTTGGTAGGCTCATTTAACCGTGAGGAGACCATTCTTTTCCCCTCTCCATCTAAGAATGTCTTTGGCTTGGAATCTACTCAGTAGAATTATGAGGATAATCTTGGCTACATTTTGATGAAACCAGGATCGAATAATCATTTCCTTCCTAATCTGCTGGGTGAGGAAAATGAGGTTCGGCACTTTAGTAACTGCTCTGTAGGCTGGGGGAGGGCCGCACGGGCGACCGTATCTGATACCCGGGATCTAAGGTTCTAACCAACAGTCTATGCTTTTACCATCTCCGATGTGCCAAATGCGCTCAGTCTAAATTCTATCCCTGGCTGCAATAATGCCTTTCCAGATCCAAGAGTCAGTAGGCTTAGGGGATGCGGCCATCGGAGACTCTTTAGGAGAATAATTCTTCTTAAGATTTTAAGCCCAAGTTTTTTCAGGCTCTTTGATGATCCTCCAAAATAATTTGGCTAAGAGAGCATGATTGTGAGCCAGGGCAGTTCTGATTCCCAAACCACCCTTGTCTTTGGGGCGACAAATATTCTTCAAATTGATGAAATGAGTTTTGTTGTTCCCAACACAATTTGTGCCCCACATGAATTGGGAATTAATGGAGTCCAGTTTTTTGCAGGTCTTGAGGAGGAAGGGGAAGATAGTCATATGGAACGAATGAATTGCTGAGTTAACAACTTTAATAAGGGTGAGTTTGCCTGCTTGAGAAAAGTGCTTAGCTTTCCATCCCTCGATTATGTTCGAAGCACGAGTGATTATATCTTGAAAGTAAGGGTTTTCTTGCGATCAAACTCCAGAGGGGCTCCCTGATATCTATTTCTGCCTGCATCTTTTTTGATATGAAGGATACGTTAAATAAGCCAGTGATGTCTCTGATGCCCATTCTTGCTGAAGAGTATACACGATTTCTCTAGGTTAATCTCTTGGCTAGAAATACTTTTGAAAATGCTCAAAACATCTTTGAGCATGCCTGCTTCCTTGAGGTTTGCTCTACAAAAAATGAAGCAGTCGTCTACAAAGAAGAGATGGGAGATCGGGGTGCTGCCTTGGACATCTTAATGCCATTTAGATTCCCTCAATCTCCGCTTTGATGATGATCTTGGAGAAAACCTCAGTATAAATGAGGAAAAGAAATGGGGAGAGAGGTTCGCTTTGTCTGAGACCTCTGTCCGGCTTGAGAAAACCATACGGGGATTCGTCAATGTTGAAGGATAGAGCAGTGGTGGAAATACATTATTGAATCTAGTTACACCACTTGTCATTGAAACCCATGGATTTCATTGTATCCCCTAGGAAACTCTACTCCACCCTGTCAAATGCTTTACCGAGATCAAGTTTAACCTCCATATTCTCTGAAGAACCTTTATTTTTCTTAAGGGATTTGAAAATCTTTTGAGCCATAATAATGTTGTCAAAAATTTGACGACCAGGGACAAAAGCATTTTGGATAGGGAAAATAATTTTGTGAAGCAGCGATTTGAGTCTGCTAGCCAGAATTTTGGTAATGATTTTAAATTTGACGTTGCATAGACTGATGGGTCTGAAATATTCTGGGCTAGTAGGATTCTTCTTTTTAGGGATGAGTGTGATGTTTGTATGGTTATATTCGCTGAGGATGTGGCCAGTCTGAAAAAAAACGAGGGTGGTTGTTTGAAAGAGGTCGTTCTTAACAGTGTCCCAAGATTTTTGGTAGAAGAGGGTAGTGAAACCATCGGGCCCCTAAGATTTCCGGAGGTTCATCGAGAAAGGGGCTTCTTTGACTTCTTCCATAAAAGAGTTTTTTGTCAAAATTGTATTATCCTCCAGGGAAATCAGCTCCTATAAGATATTTAGATCCTCAACTTTCGTAGTTGGATTCGAAGAGGAGAAGAGTTTCTTCCAATAATCAATAAAGGTATCGCCAATGTCTTGTCTGTCCACAGTCCAAGAACTATCATCTTTCTGGATATTGGAGATCGAGTTTTCTGCCTACGGCATACCATGGAAGTGTGGAAGAACCGTGTATTCCGGTTGCCTTCTTTAAGCCAGAGCTCTCTGGATTTGTCTATCCAAAGGTTCTCTTCAAGGTTGAGTGTGTACTCGAGAGTGGTTTGGAGGCTAATATCCTCGGCATAGTTTTAATCGGTGGTGGGGTTGGTTTAGAGTTTTCGGATCTGCTATCTAAGATTTATAATATCCTCCATAAAGGCATTGCAGACCTTTCTGTTCCATCAATTTAACTCCTTTTTGGTGTGACAGAGTTTTTATAGAGTCTGAGGGGTCTAGATCCCTTTTGTTCGACCGTCTAAGCTTTTTTTTATGACATTGTGGTAGTTTCATGATCCGGCCATAATGATTGGAAGTAGAATTGTTTCGAGAGGTTGTGCGACATCGGGTTGGTATTGAGAAGAATGGGGCCATGGTCCAAGCCTATGATGGGCAAGTTTCAGACCGAGGCATCTTGAAAGGTGGTTTTCCAAGAGACAGAGGCATGAGCTCTATCCAGCCTAAGCTTAGTTATGTCAGCCCTTTCATCTTGTTAGACCAAGTGAAGGAAACCCCTGAGTAGCCCAGGTCGACCATAGAGGCGTTAAAAATGAAGTCTTCAAGGGGGTTATGGATGGTATTGACAAAGGGGATTCTGCTGAACTTTTCATCTTTGGAGGCAATACAATTCAGGTCACCAATGATAAGCCAGGGGATAGGAACAGCGTTGGCCATATGGGAGATGGTAGACCAGTAGAACTGGCAGTTATTTGTCTCTGGGGGACTGTATGTAAATGAACACATCCATTGAATTGGTTCAGTATCCTGCATATTGTTGTATCTCTCAGTAAAAATGAGAGCATCGATGCCCCTGGTGAGGAAGCCAGGATAGTGAGATTAATGTCTTTGTTCCAGGCCAGCCAGAGATCTCCACCATGATTAATAGTAGTACTCACCATGTGAAAATAGGCATACCCCAATTTGGTGAACTTCCTGAAGGAGTCTGCCTCTGTCGTTTTAGTCTCATCCAGGAAGAGGATATCCGGATCATTTTTTTTTTAGATATTGAGGAGCTCCGGAAGGGTGGCAGGTTTCCCGCACCCTCTACAGTTCCAAGAAAGGAAAGGATAATTATATCTCACCAAGGGCCGGTGCCGGGCCCCCTTCCGAGTTAGAGGTAGTATCCATTTGGGGTAGGAGAACTTACATTTTAATCTGATGTGGGTTTCTTTTTTCCTTCCTAGCACGGGGAGAGGCACAACCAGAGACACGGTTGATGTAAAATAACAAAATGAATTTCACATTCGAGTTATGGGGGAGAGGAGGAATCGAGTTGTGGCAATCAAATTTTTGATGTGGAAATTAGGCTCAGAGACATCCTTTCATGTATTGGATGAGTTTGTGTGAAAGAGTAGGTCGTCTCTGAGTCTTATCGCGGTTCCAGAGTGATACGATCTGTCGAAGCAAGACGCTACGGTATAGATCCTCTCTTTTCCTACTCAAGAGCTTGAAAGATGCTCTACTAGCCGAGTTTAAAGATGTATGAGAGTGAGCCCGAAGAGTGGGGGAAGGGGTACGGTCGGCCAGTTCGCATGGTCACCTAGAGTCAATTTTAATCCGTCTATGCCAAAAATTTCTAAAGTCAAGTGGTTTACCCTAGTCAATACGACTAATCTATGAAAGGTCTGGGGAGTCAATCGACCACAAGGTGAAACAAATTTAAACAATGCATGATCAAATAAGGACCGAAATGAAAGAGTTTGACAGATGAGATAACGCGTACCTTAGTATGGTGTGGAGAGTCCCCTGCACCTTCTTTTGTTGATGTCATATCTGCAATCTACCGCTTCCGGTCACCCTTGCCTCAACTTCCTTGCCCTGAGCTGCTGGCTGTCCTATCCGAGTTGTGGCCAAAAAAGTCTTCCGTGGTCGGAGTGACCCAAACCGAATGCTAAGATGATGAGTACCCAATCCCAAGTAGTTCAGGATCCGAGGATAACTCTGGTGAACCTTTCTGCCGGATGTTTGCTACGGGTTAGGCCGTGGGGCCTGTGTGAGGTGTGGACTGGATAATCGGGTTAATAGAGAGGGCGGTGTTCAAGTTTGTAATATCCAGTTTTTTCTTGCCCGAGGCCAAGCCCAACCTTTCGAGGTCAAAAAATTAGGGGTGCAGATAGAACCGTCCAGGCCTTGTTCAAACAGATGCGGATTGGTAAAGTGAGACGGGTTTGGACTTTGTTAGAGTAGGCCCGGTTTGGAAAATTTCTTCTTCAATCTGTAAAGTGGTGACGTTGGCTTGTTGCATGCGGGTGAGCTTGTGTGGGTCCCCACATCATTAAACAACTTGTTTCTCATCTATTTTGGAAATGAATGAGTGGGGGGAAATGAATGTTCTCTGCAATGTCCCATCAGCTACTTATCTTTGCGGCTACGAAAGCTATCTAAAAAATTCAAATCAATTCGCCAAGCACTTGTTTAATTGTGCCATCACATCCGAAGGCCTCAAGGTCGTAAGTGAATCATGATATGTTGGTTTGGAAAGTATGCCCGATGTGGAATCGCTCAGGTTGTAATGTTGACTTTGCTATCTCTGAAGTCAGCTAACGAATCCCAGTCGGTGCATGTCGATGATTTGTTCGACGTTGTCTCCCTGAGATCGCCCAAAGTTGGTCTGTCCGGACAGTTGCATTGGCTCTGAGATGATGGGTACCTTTGAGCCGGCTATATTTCTGTGTCTAACTCAGGTAATGGCGTTAGTCCTTCTGTTGGACTCTTTGAATCTAACCTCATTTCCTTGGCTGCATGCATGGTGTTGTTGGTGAGTGTGGCTGTGATTATGGTATATATCTTGAGTACTTGCATAAAAATGCTTAAATGGCGAAGAAACGATGTTTTTGGGCGGGTTGATTCGTAGTGGAACTCGAACCGTAGTGGAACTCAAACTTAGTGTTGATATTTAGATGATTCCTTTCCTTCATCACCTTCTCGAATCTTTTTCTTAGTGAAAGGGGATGGGCTATGATCCCACAATATGGGCAAAATCCCTCAAGTCTCTCGTATTTAACCATGATCCTGACGTCTCCAAACTGCTGCGGCCTAGAAATCGGAATAGAGAGAACAAGTGGTTTATCTGTAAATAGATTAACCAGGATACACACGATACTAGCCTTACGCGACTCTGTTTGATATTCTTCAAAATCGTCGCGAATATATTCTCCGATCTTGTTACCGATCAGCCTAAGCGATTCCTTTCCTAACATGCAACACGGTAGGCCGAAGACCTTTACACCCAACAAAGATATTAGGAGAAGTTGATCTTTGATTGGCGCAACATATGATTAAAAGGTTATTGTAAAATAGAGAATCCGAAAACATTGGCTGGTTGGGCATTTAGGATGGTTTGTTGATCCTTATGGTTATCGAAATTTGCTATAAAGACCTTAGAATCTTGGACATACGAAAGTGGAGGAATGCGAGAGACAAGTTTACCCCATGCTCTAGAAACTCCATCCGTTATAACTTATTCCTTGATATTAGGAGAAATCTTTTTAAACGCTATCGCAAATTGCCATTTTGTTTGGAGGTTCTTCCACAATGCTTCATCAAGAAGAAGAAAGGGCACCGAGTCATGTGTTAAAAAGCCTTGAAACATCTCCGCCAGTTCTCCTCTTCGGTAGCCACATTGTGGTAACTAGCGTCTTCGTTGGTGTTTTCTGTTATGGTAGTATTGTACATCGTCTATGCTTTGAGATAGTATGGGAGGAGTAGGGTTAAGGAAGACAAACAGTTTAACTAAAGGGATGGTAATCCATATACGATTGAGAAGCTCTAGTTAACAAAAAAAGTACGAAGAACACCAATTGGTTTGGAAAAATAAGTGATTCGATTACTTAAAACGAAGTAATTACAATAAAAACTCTAAAACCCTAGGCTTCTTTCTCGGAACCCTTTCTAGATCTAACATAATACTAGAAAATAATCTAAGTTCCCTTTATATACTAGGGAACTCGAAATAATAAAAGAACGGATCTCGAGGCAAAACAACGCCTAAAAATCTCAAACACCGCCAAAGTCGTTCGAACGAAATAGGGAGTCGTTCGAACGACTTTATGCCTAATTGGTCTAAAACTCTAGAAACTTGACAAGTCCTTCAAAAAAAATCTCAACTCGTTCGAACAAAATTTGTTTTTGGGCCAAATTTCCAGTGAGGTGAACTTTGGTCGTTCGAACGAAAATATAAGTCGTTCGAACGACTTTGGGTTCCTGGGCCAAATTTCATAGAGGTAGAATTTGGTCATTCGAACGACTATCAACCTCATTCGAATGACTTTGGCTAATTTCTAAATTACCATAGATCCTCCTGGATCATGGCTTCTCCTTTTAGGAGCCTTGAGCTCATACTCAAGCCAGAATTGGAGATGTGGGAACGCGGCGATGGCCAATTCCCTGCTGTACCACTTTGACTTACTAGGTAGCCATCCTCGGAATGACTCAATACCACCCAGTTTTGTAGTATGAACTCTCCTCTCTAGAATACCATCCTCCTGCAATAGATCTTCTCTTTCCATCCATAAGTCATTAACTGACGGTAGGCGAGTGCTGATTGCAGAGTCTTCATCCAATAGAGACGGCTAAACAGCTTCAAATGTTCAGCATTAATCACCGAATACATTTTCATGAAAGGTGTCAAATCCAACTGGAATGCATTGTCACCAATCTTCTTGAGTATAAAAAATGGACCATAACGGATAGGTTTGAGCTTCTTACCTTCTCCCTTAATTCGTTCCTTACCCAAATGCAACCAAACTCAAACTAGGTCGCACTCTTGAAAAGTACACTCAACCCGATGCTTGTCATGGTGAGCCTTATACTTCGCTTGAGCTTCGTCAACTGTGCTTCAACCGCCTCATGAACCTTGCTTATCCTCTCAATGAAACATTGAGCTTTAACCTACTCCTCTTCCTCCTTCCTTGATACCGCCTTGTCGCCAAGACTAAATGCCAAATCAAAAGGGCTTTGCGGCAAGTACCCCAAACAAACTTCAAAAGGATACTTTAAAGTGGAACCATGAATCGCCCGGTTAAACGCAAACTGAAGATATGGTAAACTCTCTTCCCAAGTCTTTGGATGTTAAGAATGGAATCTCCATAATAAATGTACCAAATGCGATTAACTACCTCTGTTTGCCCGTCAGTCTACAGATGAAAAACAGTACTTCTCTTCAACTTAGTGTCCATCATCCCCCATAACGATCTTAAGAAATACCCAAAAAAATGGCTATCCCTATTAGAAATAATAGAAGAAGGGAGCTCGAAATACCACCAGACGTCTCTGAAGAATAATCATGCTGCTCATTCCCCTGTGACCATCTTCTGGCATAGAATAAGAATAATTATCTTGTTGAATCGATCCACCACCATAAACAAATAGTTATTCTTACACCTGGTCATGGGCAAACCACCCATAAAATCCATCGAAATGCTCTCCAAGGTCGACTAGGAACTGGTAATGGTAAGTATAGTTCTATCTTCCTATTGGAAGGCTTCGATGTGTTGCATAACGCACAACCACGAACCACACTAGCAACATCTACCTGTATCTTTGGCCAATAGATATAACGCCATAAATTCAAAAAAGTCTTCTCAACCCGGAAATGACCTGCCACCCGGGAACAATGTGCCTCTCGAATCCACTGCAAACGGTTTCTACCCTCGGGAATACATTAATGACTGCCCCTGTTAATCAAACCATCCTTCAGAACATACTCACATGTCTTGCCTTGCAGCAACTTCTCGTGAATCACACTGAGCCCCTTATCATCGTCATACCCTAAAACGTACTTAGAAGAAACAATAGGCTGAATCTGCATAGCTACCAGCAAAGAAGAAATAGTTGGTAATGGGGGTCAAGATAACATATCAGCCATCTTGTTGTCCACTCCTTCTTATACTTGATCAATAAGGTAAACTGCTGAAGGTAAGACATCCACTTCATGTGGTGAGCTTGCTGAAGCTTTGACTGCATAGATAAGAACTGTAATGGTCTGTTATCGGAATGTACCACAACCTCCTTCCCCAATAAGTAACTCCGTCAATGTTTCACTGATTGATATAACGTGTAGAAACTCTTTATCGTAGGTAGGATAGTTGTGTACTACTCCTGAAACATCTCAGAATGGTAAGCAACCGGCTTCTCATCATGTAAAAGGATTACCCCCAATACATGGCCTGACACTTCTGTCTCGACCTCAAAAGGCCACTGTAAATTGGGTAATGCTAACACTGGTGCATCTATATTTTGCACTTCAGTAATAGAAAGGTATTCTCATGGTGCTCTTCCCACACAAACTGTACCTCGGTCTTCGTCAAAGAATGTAACGGTACAGCTATTTGTGAAAAATGCTAAATAAATTTTTGCAAGTACTGACAAAAACACATAAAACTCCTCACTTCTGTCATTGTACGAGGTCGAGGCCAATTCGCAATGACCGAGACTTCTCTGGATCGACCTTAAGCTTGTCGCCACCAACAATAAATCCCAATAGACTAGCTCCCTCTCCCAAACTTACACTTCTTTCCGTTTAGAAAAGTTGTGTGATCACAAAATGCCCAACACTTGACATAAATGTCCATGGTGCTCCTCCCATGTATGACTATATATCAAGATATCATCCAATATGCAATCACAAAATCATCAATAAAAACGTGAAGTACCTCATTCATTAGCGCATAAACATCGTCGGAGCATGCATAACTCAAAGGGCATCACCAACTACTCAAATAAGCCCTTTTTGCTCTTGAATGTTATCTTCCAAGTATCTTCTTCCCGGATTCTAACTTGATGGTAACCTGACTTAAGATCCAACTTGGTGAAAAACTGAGCCGTCTATAACTCATCTAAAAGCTCGTCAATCTGTGGAAGCGTGTAATCCACCAACATCATCCACACACTCCTCTAAGACCCATCATTCTTCAGTACCAATAACACTGGTGAACCACAAGGTGAGCAACTTGGATTAATTACTAATCAGACTTTGTAATAGAAGTATGATATAACTCAATATGGGGTAGTGGTTCACCATTCCCAGATGATTCTGCTCCACAAGCCCTCTGACGTCGGCATCCCGGCATGCCAGAAACAACTCTCATACTCCTCTTACACTTCCCCATATCCGTTTTATTGCTTAGATAACATTGCCAAAGTAACAAATCGTACCGCCCTCTTTAACTGGTCGTACCAACAATAATCACAAATTTATCGATGTCATTAACCCACTCTTCGCCTGCGTCCGTTACAAATTACTGGTAGTATATTTTCCGGTAACCCATTGAGAGAAACTCATCCCATCCTTCACCAACCGTATAACTTTGAGCTCGAAGTTACAAATTACACTCGGTCCCAAAGATAGGCTAACCGAAGATGACTACCCAGCATCCACGGACCAGACTGACCATTGACCCCAAAACCCACCATAACACCGAACCGGTAATGTCTGGTCGATGCCGTTTCCGTTGTCTTGGGTTGGTTGCATTGTACTATGTTGTAGAGTCAAAAACCCATTTTTATACAACTTGAAAGAGAAAGAAGACACGAAAAAAAGACAGGAGATGGAGATTAGTCAGGAGGAGAGTTCGAGTGTCATGGTAGGGAACTAAGAGCGAAACAACCCAACCAGTTGGATTCCTTTTGTACTCTTCCTTTCCAAGACCAAGCTTTCTACCATGAAAATTCTTCTCTCCATCCCCTCTTCTTCACCTCAAACTAACCCATACTCTCCATCTTTCATCCCTTGTATTTTTTAAGAACCCCATCAAGAACCCCACAACAAAACCCCAAAGCATTCACTCTTAGTCCATCATTACTCCCATCATCCCAACAACAAGCAGCTCTAAGACTAATACTGCACGCACCACCTCAAAAGTAACACAAACCCGAACTGCAAAACCCCCCCCCTTTTATCTCATAAGCTCCCAATGTAGCCCACTCAGTAGTATGCAACCCAACAGAAAAAGAACTATAAAGCTTTCAAACGCAGGCCCCAGCAGCACTACCCAAAGAAGTTGGCAACACAGAGAAGGACTTCAGCATCGCAACTTCATCCTTGTTTTGTTTGACGTTTTTACTTAACCCCTTTGTTTTGTTTGTGATTTTGCAGAGTAGAAGCGCCTCGTTATCATTCTACCAACTACTGATCTCAAGACTCCTTGGTTCCTATTTCCGTAACTGAAGCTCTTCGTTTGGCATCAGTAAATCTCGAGATGAACTCTTCATTCCTAAGCTGTAAATGTAGTGATTCCACCCTAGATTTCTCAGGCAGCAGTTAATGTTGTTGACAACCGATGAAGGCCATGAAAATCTACACAAAGTCTCTCAAGGGGTCTGGAGGTTTCTGTAGAATCTAGATAAGTCTGGAGGCGCCTTTCACCTCTTAAGTGTTCTATACTTTATATAATCGTTCGGGTTTGGTTGGTTTACACCACCTGGGAACCGAACCCGCCCGACTACAACCGGGTCCCTCACATTAGAACCGAATCTACCCGACTATTTCCAAAACAGGGACCCACCGTCGATTCTGCGGAGCCAGATCGGGTCTCTGGTTTTCCTTGTACAGGCCTGGGCCCTGACTAAGCTCTCTTATCACTTGAATGCTGACTAGAAAAGCTTTTTTTTTGACTTGCCTCTCGATAGCTAGAGGTTGTTTGCACATTGAGTAAGCTTAGGATTGGCTTATCTAAATTTCGAGATCCTAATCGCTGCGGCAAGTGCTCGTCTTCTTTTTTTGCCCTTCTCCTCCTCCGTCCAAGCGCCGGTATGAAGTTTCCAATTCTATCTGAATTTGTGCCCATTATAAATCCTTATATGACATACATATAGTCCCCCTGAATGAATACCCCCCTCTCCTTTAGAACTCCCCTTTTTGTCAACTTCCTATTAGCCTTGTACCCCTACTTGGCTCTTGTCGTTTTTCTTGTCGCCTTCAGTACTTGCCTTCAATGTCAATACTTAACGGTAGTCGTCCCTTGATATTTTCCACCTTGAAGAGCTTTAATTATCGTCTAATAGACTCAGGACAAACCCCTCGTATACTTCATGCCCCCTCGTACTCATCCCTTCAATATCCAAAACCAAACGCTTATTTATAAACGTTAGACACTCTGTAGTAAAGTGTTTACGGATTAACCCAAACTTGGTACCAAATTATGCCATTGTACCATCGCTCTGTTCATACCCAATTGGAAGAATGCGTATTTCCTCGTAAATACTTTGAATTCCTTCACCTTAGACTTTCGACACGTGTCATTTCCGATAGGATTTCTACCACGTTTAGTGAGACTTCGAACTTTCAAAGTAGAGAAACAAATCTTTGAGCGTTAAATATTAATCAACGGAAAATAGGCTCAAACTTATGCCTAACCACATTATCATAATTTCTCGGCATCGACGAACCTCGATACCAGAATATATTTTAAAGCCAAGACCAGATATACGCATTGTATCATGTACTTACAAAACCTGGGTCTCCTTGGACGGAATCGCATCACTAGAGCACTAGCTATCTCCGCATATCCTCGTCCATCACCACCTCCAAAAATCCCGATTCTTCGAGCGGTCTCATTCAGTTTTACCGAAGCGACGCCCTCGTGAGGTCCTGAGATGCAATTGTTGCACCAACTCCCTACGTAAAGTAGGGTGAAACGCATTTCCAGTTGTTGAGCCAATCGTGGAATAGCCCATCTCCAAATCGTCGTCTTCTGCGATTAGGTTGGGGATCTCAACAGACTCACGTAGCCTCTCATGCGGTTG
>JACGCM010002093.1:0-41347 GCA_014058105.1 Kingdonia uniflora
ATAGTAAACTTGAATATGAGAGATGCCTTCATAAGTCAAGTTTGATAAAACTTAAGAAGTTATTTGAACTTCAATGTAGATATGGGAAGAAAAAATGAGAGGGATGAGGTTTTGCGAAAAGAGACCGATAGGCTATTTTACTCCAAAAATCCCTAAAAGATAAGCGATTCGTAGATGAGAGTGATAAGTTAGAGTGCCAAAGGTCAGTATTGTCTTTGACGTTGTACCTTGAGGCCGAGGTTAATGGTGAGCGGGGGGGTTTGAAGGAGCCTACTTAGAACTGTTGACGAGAGAGACATAGTGTCGAACCAGCTCGGTGTGAAATTCCTAGCGTTAAGAGCGCGCCAGCACATAGTAGAGAGGCGCAAAGATGCTCAGCTCGGGCTGGAGTATCTATCATATGGGGTGGTGTAGGCGTCATTGCCTGATGAACCTGACTTTGGTAGGGGCAAAGGGCAATGAGGATTCTTTTCTCAATATAAAAAAGGAGGATAGAAAGCTCACACGCAATAGAAAATGAACTGCGGCATGCTTGTGATGAACTGGAACGAGTCAAGGGTCATAATGCATGTTGGAGGTGGAAAAGGTGAGTGTGCTTGACTATTGCAGAACTCCGAGAAGAGGGTGTCCTTGTTAGAAAACGCGTTACTAGATGTGCAAAAACGTCTGCAAGATCCAATCACGCTTGTAGAAGATAATTACGCCAAAGGGGGGAAACGTGGTGCCGCTACGGACCACGAACGTCAGATGGCCGATGTGATCACATTTATGGGTCAGAGCTCGAGAGAGTATAAAATAATTTAGACTCTATATCTCGAGTTATGGGAAGGATGTGGAAGTAGAGAATGATAAGGTTAAAAAATATGTGTTTACGGAAAAGGGATGAGGGTGGGAGAGCTTCAACTCAAATCACGAGCTGAAGACTATAAGGAGGAGGAGGACGAAGAGTTGCTGCCCTACACACGGCATAAAACTTGTCCGCAAGAGGTCGTAATCTTAATGAACCTTTACAAGTTGATGTTAATGGTAGTAGGTGTGGTCACAAAAACAACTAGACTGTGACATTTGGTTATACGTTGCCTGCGTGTAATAGCTTGATGTGTAACACATATTGTAGAATGATACGTCTTGTAGGGAATAAATTGTTGATATATAATTGTCTCTTGTGATCTGCTTTTCTAGGTTGAGAACAAAGAGAATGAAAACGTGGCTTCTTTATCCGCGTCAATAAAAATTGTATGCCAAGTTGCAGCAATGTTTTTGGCGGTTGAAAGAAAGACTTGTGAATTCAAGGTGGAGGTCGGAGATGCTGGAGCTTCAGAGGCGGCTAAATGCGTGACGTAGAGTTGTCATGTAAGGATGCCGAGATATTAACTGCTATAACTAATCTGAACAGTGGAAAGAATCTCTGAAGAAGAAAAAGTCGGATACCATGATACGAATCAACAAGTGCTAGATCTGTTAAGTATGATGAAAAACAGAAGAATGATCTGTCGTATCATCAGTCGGTGATAACAACTAATACGGATCTCTTAAAGATGCAAGATTCTGAAATACTTATATCTGCGTGAGCGCATGAAAAAGCTAAACTGGATTGCGTGAGGCTCGATATTCATGTCAGAGAAAGAAAGAACGACCGTGCAAAACTCGAGGAGCATGTTCCAAGAGAGAGCGAGAGCTTTGTGAGGTCATTGATAAGTGTAATTCGCTGATCGCTGCTCTTGATCGGGACAAACAATCTCTAGTGCAGGAGTGCATTCAAGGTAATGAAGTGTTCGTGGAACTTCACGCGAAGTATAAAGAGTCGCAGAGGATGATGGACGCCGCTGAAAGCGAGATCAGTTATTCGAGGAAAGTAGATATAAAGCTGGACGTCTGAAGCAGGGAGGGGGCGCAGTGTGCAGATAACGAGGCAATATAAGGCTCACTGCTACAGGAGAAAAAATCTCTAGAAGCTCGGTGTAAGAGCTTGTCAACGAACTAAACAAGGTGAAAACCAAATTCTATGAAGCTACGTTGTTGACTGCGAAAAATGTTACGTTGCGTGTTATGGCTATGCTGCACTGCTGATGTAGAGAATTTCGAACAAAGCATGAGGAGATCTGGGCTACACTGAATATGTCATGGAATATGATTGCAGCTAGCACAGTTATCTTATATAGATAACTTGATGCGAGGGTATAAAATTGTTGAATGCACCTTTTACTGTAGTGGATGCGATATTCCGTCCCCTATCTTACTTCATCTGGGCCTGGGGAGAGTTCGAATGTTGTATCCCCAAAGCGTGAGCAGTAGTTCCATTTGAATGAGACAGAATATAAGTATGACTTTGCTGTAGAAAAAAGTTAAAATAGTGTGGTTATCTCTATGTATATCGAATTTGGTGATCCAGCGAACGATCATATGGGATTTAGTGATATGGTATTGTAACTCAGTTTGAACTATATAACGTGTAAAGTTATTTTGAACAAAACACTAAAGATTGTAATGAGATATTGAAGGTCGCATATTGCCAAGTCGAAGTGATTATCTCAACAAGCGACCCTTGAGCAGCGTGTATGTAGGTCCGGTTATGGGTCGATCTGATCGATTGTGATGGGACATTAAAATTGCATAGCGAGAGTGACGTCTTTGCCAGATCGAATAAATGACTCAATAAGCGATCCCTAGAGAATGCGTATATAGTTGAAGAGCTAGAATTAGATCCCGGTTATAGGTCGAGCAGGGCGATCGTTGTGATGGATATGTATTGAATAATGCATAGCTAAATGGTGTGTCTCAGCCAGATCGAATTGATTGACTCAATAAGCGATCCTCGGAGAGTGTGATAGATTAAGGAGCTATGAAGCAGATCCCAGTTATAGGCCAAGCGTAGCGACCGTGATGGGACCTGTATTGAATATTGCATAGCTAATGCGCGTCTCAACCAGATTGAATTTATTGACTTAATAAGCAATCCTGGAGAGCGTGTATGTATTTGAAGAGCTATGAAGCAGATCCGGTTATAGGTAAAGCGTAGCGACGTGATGGGACCTGTATTAAATATTGCATAGCTAAATGGCATCTCAGCCAGATCGAATTGATTGACTCATAAGCGATCTCAGAGAGCGTGTATGTATTTGAAGAGCTATGAAGCAGATCCCGATTATAGGTCGAGCGTAGCGACCGTGATGGGACCTGTATTAAATATTGCATAGCTAAATGGCATCTCAGCCAGATTGAATTGATTGACTCAATAAGAAATCATTGGAGAGCGTGTATGTATTTGAAGAGCTATGAAGCAAATCCCGATTATAGGTCGAGTGTAGCGACCGTGATTGGACCTGTATAAATATTACATAGCTAAATGGCGTCTCAGCCAGATCGACTTTATTGACTCAATAAGCGATCCTCAGAGAGCGTGTATGTATTGAAGAGCTATGAAGCAGATCCCGATTATAGGTCGAGCGTAGCGACCGTGATGGAACCTGTATTGAATATTACATAGCTAAATGGCGTCTCAGCCAGATTGAATTGATTGACTCAATAAGCAATCTCGGAGAGCGTGTATGTATTTGAAGAGCTATGAAGCAGATCCTGGTATAGGTCGAACGTAGCGACCGTGATTGGACCTGTATTGAATATTATATAGCTAAATGGCGTTTTCAGCCAGATCAACTTGATTGACTCAATAAGTGATCCTCGGAGAGCGTGTATGTATTTGAAGAGCTATGAAGCAGATATTGTTGTAGTAGGTCAATTTGAATGAACCATATGAAGATGAGTACGATGTTGATTATGATGAAAATTTGCTTTATTGAGTGAAATTTGAAGTTACAGCATGTTAATTTCGATACAGTTTCAATCGGCGGGTATTCCACGGATTAGGTACAGGCACTCCATCATGTGTACTAAGGTCGTAAGATCCCAAACCGCTTGCACCAGTTACGATGAAAGGACTTTTCCAATTGTCTTCTAACTTTACCGCATTAGGTGCTTGCGATGCGAGGGAATTCCCTGAGAACGAGGTTCTTGATTTTGAATTCTCGATGTCGAACGCGCTTGTTATAAGACCATGATAAAGCAAGTTGATAACTTCCCAGATTGACAATGGCTCTTTCACATGCAACTTTGATCATATTCAGGTTACATGCGATCTGAAATTCATTTTCTTCATCTGTCATCTCGTGATCGTGTATTGGGTAATGATAATGAGTAGCTTATGTTCCGTAGGCCAGTAAGAATGGAGTACAACCTGTTGTTGTTCTTGGAGTTGTTCGATATGCCCAAAGAATGTATGGTAACTCGTTCACCCAATTCCTTTTTTGTCATCTAAACTTTCTTGAGTCCATCCACAATCGTTCGATTAGTAATTTCAGCTTGTCCATTTCCTTGAGGATAGTAAAGGTTTGAAGGGGAGTGAATGATATTGTGTTGATTGAGGAACGTGACGACTTTGGAGCCAATGAACTGTGGTCCATTATTGATTCTGATAAGATGCGGTCTGCCGAACCGAATGATAATGTGCTCCCAAATGAATCTGATGACTTCTTCTTCTCGTATTCGGCACAAAGGGACTGTCTCTACCCATTTAATGAAGTAGTCCGTAATGACCAATAAATTCTTTCGTTTTCCTGGTACTGTAGGAAATTCTCCTACGAGATCGAGAGCCCATCGTCTGAATGGTCAGGTGACTTGGCTTGAGTGTAGTTTAAACGCTGGGGCTCGTATCTTCGGACCGTGATGCAGGAAAGTGTCACACTTGCGTGCGTATTCAATCACTTGAGTTTTCATCTTAGGCCAGAACATTCCTTACGTTAATGCTCTATTAGCAAGAGATTGTCCTGCGGCATGGGACCCGCATGAGCCTTCGTGTATATCGTGTAAGAATTGTTGTGCTTCTTTTCAGATAGGCAGAGGAGGTATGGACCAGTGACTGATATTTTATAGAGGAGGTTGTCCCGGACAATATATCTGCGGGCATTGTCGATTAATCTCTGACGTTCTGTAGGATCTTCTAGGAGTGGGCCATTGAATTGTTGTGAATTCAGATATATCTAATGAAGGGCTGTCTCCAATCACTTCCGATCTTCTCGTTGCCCCCAGTACTGATGGCATTAGATACGGTGGCATTAATGCTGGGGTCAGAAATGACGTCGATTTTTAAATAGCAAACTTCTGATCCAAGGACCCCGGCGAGGTAAGCGAGTGCATCTGAATGTCGATTTTCTCCCCTTAGTAAATGTTCCATAGAAATTTTCTGAAATTTGTTCATTCGTTCGACCACTGCAGCAGCATAGTCAATCATTTTCCCATTAGCTTGATAGATACCCGCGTGATGATTGATGATTAGTAATGAATCGGTGTAGACAAAGAGCTCTGCTACGCCCAGTGTGAGTGCCATGTCCAGGCCATGAATTAGTACCTCATATTCTGCTACATTGTTAGTTACTTTGAAATTGAGGTGAATGGATTTTTCCAGCCGATCATTGGAAGGAGTAATAAGAGCAATCCCCACCCCTGATCCTGCTGGTCCGACGGAGCCGTCCGTCAAAAGTTGTCAACCCTTCTTTGTTACCCAATCGGTTTTTTCTTTAGGCTATTCTGTGAGTGGTTCATCTTTGTTTTTATCCAAATCTTCTTCCCAATCAGGATCTTCTACTAGAAAGTCAGCTAGAAAAATTTGTTATAGCCTGCCCTTTCTCAGAGTGGCGTGGCCCAAAGTGGATGTCGTGTTCTCCAAGTGTTACTGACCATTGCTGAATACGTCAAGATTTTTCGCGTTTAGATAAGATTTTACAGAGTGGATAGTTCGTTAATACCCGAATAGCGTAGGCTTTGAAATACTGTTTCAATTTCTGCGACGTATAGACAAAGGCCAAAAGAAGCATCTCGATCTTGGTGTATCTTGTTTCTGCAGGGGTCAAAATCTTGCTGAAAAAATAGACTGGTTTCTCGATCTTTTCATCGACTAGAAGAAGGGCGGAGCTGAGAGAAGTATCTGCGACGGCTAAGTATATTGTTAGCTCTTCTCCATCTGTTGGTTTGTTCATAACTAGTGGTTTACCCAAATGTTGTTTGAGTTCAAGGAAAGTGGCTTCGCATTTATCCGTCCACTCGATCTCGGGATCCTTCTTTGACTTTCCCCGTGATTTACCTTGTTTAAGCAGATCGAATAGAGGTCGGCATCTACCTGATGATTTGGACATAAATCAGTTAAGTACTGCGATCTTCCCGACTAGTTTTTGAACATCCTTTTTTGTATTTGGAGAAGGCATAGCCAAAAGAGCTCGTATACGTAATGGACCAGCTTCAATTCCTCGTTTGCTGATGAGGTGGCCCAATTTTTTTCAGATTGTACTCCGAACAGGCATTTGTCAGGATTCAAACACATTTTACAAGCTCACAAGATCGTAAAAGTTGTTCGTAGATCTGCCAGGTGGTCTTCTTTCTTGAGACTCTTGCAAAACATATAGTCGATGTAAACCTCCATTGTTTTACCGAGTTGATCTTTAAACATTTACGTTATCAATCTCTGATAGGTAGTGCCAGTATTTTTCAGGCCGAAAGGCATGACCTTATAGCAATACAGGCCTTGCTCGGTGATGAATACAGTCTTGTCTTGATCTCCAGGGAAAAGCGGTATCTGATTGTACCCTGATGCAGTATCCATCATAGAGAGAAGTTCGTGCCCGGCTGTTGAATCAAGCAGATGGCTGACGATTGGGAGAGGAAAGCTATCTTTTGGGGTGTGTCGATTGAGATCTGTGAAGTCGACGTAAATTTTGATCTTGCCGTTTGTCTTTGGAACTGCGACGATGTTCGAGATCCAGTCAGGGTAAGTAGCTTTACGGATAAAACCGACTTCAATCAATTTGTCGATCTCTTTATTTACTTCGTCTTGAATTTTTGGTGCTAGTGTTCGTCACTTCTACTTAACCGATTCTGCCTTCTCTTTTAACTCGAGCTTGTGGAACGCCATGGCTGGATCGATCCCTGGCATTTCATAGAACGTTCACGCAAAAACATCGTGATTATCTTAAAGGAATTGTATGAGACCTGAACGTTCCTCCGTGCTCAAGAGGGTCCCAATGTAAGTTCCTCTTTGTGTTTTGCTAATCTCGATATATTCTGTTGGCTCAGCGGTTGGCAGCTGATGTTCTGCTGGTACTGAATGCTGTAATTGCTATGCTAGAGCTGCTGCAACTGGCTCGGCTTCAATTGTATTACCGCAAGCTCGGGCAAATTTTGGCTGCCTTTGATTTCATAGATTCCTCCTTTCCAGTAGAACTGCAGCGCTTGATGATACGTGGAGGAAATATCTTTCATGTTATGCAGCCATGGTCGTCCCAGGATGCCCAGGTAACGGGATTTTGTATAATGACGTAAAAACTACGTCAAGTGTGACTGGTCCAGCCGTGATGGGAAGTGTAATTTTTCCAACGCGTTCTTTCTTGGAACCGTTGAATCCAGAGACGTTGATGTCACTTGGCTCGACTCTGTCTGCTAAACCCATTTGGTCAATCGTCTTCTGGAATAATAGTTAGATGCTACTGCCGGTATCTACCATCATTGTATGCAGAACTATGTTCTTTATTTTTAACATGATGACAAGAGCATCGTGATGCAGGAAGTTGACGTGACGTACATAGCAGTTTTCGAAAGAAATCCCAGGTCGTCGGCTGCTGGATTCTGGCAACAAACGAGCTTATTTATCTACCATTGTTAGATTATGGCATTGTTCAATACGCCTGCGCTTGGATCTGTTGGAGTGGCTGACTGTCTGAGTCTCAATGAAGTACAGATGTTTCTCCTCATTCCCTTCCTCAGTCTGGACGACCGTGATTTCAGTTTTGTAGCTGCCATCTTTATAATTTTTACGTCCACATATATTCGAGCATCTGACCATGCAAAAATATGCTTAAGAGGGGGAGTTTCAACACGAAACATTGTTTCGTGTCATGATGGTGGATCTTGTGGTGAATGCAATACGGTTTTCCGGGTATGGGTTGAAGAGTATTGGCATTTTTGAAGAGCTCATCCTTTTGCAGTAGCGGATATATATTGGCAATTGTAGTTGTCAACTGGGGTAAGCATAGAGCTGGTCTCTTTTGTCCTTGGCTAGTTCGGTCATCATAGGACTTGAATCGTTTCTTATCGCCTCTATAGTCTTTACTGTTGTTGCGAGTACGTTCTCCGGTATGATCATTGGCTGAGGTTTTTGTTTTTCAGTCGTCAGTCTTTCGAGGTCGATGAAGTTGTTGACCTTTTCCATCATATCTTCTAACGTCTGCAGCTTATTGGGGATCAGATGTTCCTTGACTCGTCCATCTATGAGTAACGCATTGGTGAAAGCGGAGATCGTGATCATTTTGTCGAGGTTATCGAGCTAGCTCGAAAAAAATTCTGGTAAAAAAACTCCAACCTTTCTCCTGGCGCTTGCTTGAGACTGAACAAAGAGTAAAGACTTTCCTCCTTGTCTTTATTATGCTAGTAGTTCTTGACGAACAGTTCGCAAAGTTGCTCGTAGGTGATGATAGAGCCCTCATCCAGTGTATGAAACCATCGTAGCGGTTCGCCATTTAAGTTGGTCGGGAATAGACGACAGAGGATGTGGTTGGAGGAGGAATACAGTTCCAAAGAATCTTGAAATTCTTTGACGTGTTCCATAGGATCCCCCCCTTCGTATTTCTGAATCGTCAGAGTGCGAAAACTGGTTGGTACATTTTATCTAGCAACTCCTGTACAAGCGGACTCTTCTGCAACCTTGAATAGTTGCTCCTTCCGTTGGCGAGTATTTGAGCGTCTAAGAGCTCTTTGATGAGTTTGTCCACCTGTTCTGTAGTGAGGTGTTGTCGAGATGTGACAGCTCGTCTTGTTATTGGGTATCTCGCAGGGTTATGCTCCCCTGTTGCTTCTCCCATACGGTCATAAACTGAAATTCGGGGTTTTCCCTATTTTGCTCCTCTTGTGGCGGTAGATTTATTACCCCTCCAGCGGGTAATGGTGGATTGATGTGACTCTGAGGCAGGGTGGTTCTTGCTGAATCTGAGGAAGCGCGGTATTTCTACCTTGATGCCTTAAGCAATCATGGACTGATATTCTCGAGGCGGTGGGCAGAGCGTTCTGCTATCTCAGATTTGCCGTTATTTGAGCTTGTAGTGCCCTGATAGTATCCAGGATGCTGGCGAGCTGTTTTCCATCCGTCGCTCGATTTCTGTCTGCGCAACCGTTCGCAGATCAGTCACTCCTTCAGCAGCGTCAGGCAGGGCGTGGTGTGGTTTGTCTTGATTTGCCATCTTTAAAAGATAAAAGTGGTGAAAACTGGATTGGAGAACGCTGAGTGTAATCTTCGTTCCCACAGACGGCGCCAAATGTAATAGCCTATTTTTGTATTGCACGAAGATAGCGCTTTACACCTTCGAAATCTAGAGCATTTAGTTATGAATAGGAAAAAAACAACACTAGATTTAGTGTGGAAAACCCTTGAATGGATTAAAAATCACGACCTCCCCTGAGGATTTTAGAAAGAGAGAGAGGTATTATTTAGACTGCTAGCTATTACAGAGAGAGTGAGATATAGAAAAGATCTCTTAGAGGTTCTCCCAACAGTCTCCCTTGATTCGTAACTATCTAGTCTTATTTATAGGTCTTATAATATGACCGTTGGTTACATTTATGATGAACGTTACAATATCAGGTTTTGATGAGTCTTCATTGTGGACTTTTGTAACGTCTTAATACTTGTGATTAGTAACAGATCTATTAACATTCTCTAGTTGTAGCTTCAGGCGATCTCCTGTGATGCTCACGTACATACGATCTATCAACAAGTGGAGGAGTATCTTCTGTAGCGCGAAGTCACAGGATGCTTTGATATCTCTGAACTGTTGATGACTATGCGATCTTCAATAGTGTTCGCGTGTATTCGAACTGTTGATAGATATTTGAGTATTTAGTGCGATGTTATTGGATGTTTCATCATCCCCGAGCTGTAGATGAGGAAGTCTGTATAACGATCTTCTTGCTTTAGTCATTGATTGGTTATTAGTATGTTTACTCGAGTTATGTAAGTTCAAATATTAAGTAAGTCCTTACACCAATAGTTATACTTCTATTCAACAGGAAAATTTTCCTCACTAGACCGTTATTTTTCTTAAGAATATCAACATTCGCTCCCCATTGCGCTCATCCCTGCAACTCTTTCATTATTTTTCTCTCTCTCTCTCTTTCTATCCATAAACCCTCCTCTCAATCTTTATAATTTTCGCCCCTTAACGATCTCAAAATCCAAATTTTTTTTTGGCACAAATCCTCCTCTCTCACGTTAGATCTGGATAATTGTTTACTCGAGCTCCAGCAAAGCAAAGGGTTCGTTCATCTAAATCGAGCTTTGGAGATCTGATTTCTCGTAAACCTTCTCAATCGAGCTCTCGATAACTGCTCATTCGATCCCCAGAAGAAAGATTTCGTTCATCTAACTTAAGTCGTTCATCTGGCTTGAATCGTTCATCTGACCTAAATCGAGCTTGGGAGTTCGAGGGCGTTATCTTGGTTTCAATTCTACCAGGAGTTCCTTGAATGCCAAACAGAGATTTACCAAATAGATTCATCAAAATGTTGGCTACCATCCTTGGGTCAGACCCTTAATTTGTGGAGATTTATGTAACTGCTGCTAAAGATCTCCCTCTTCATCCCAGTTGATGAACTAATCGTGGTGATTGAAAACCCAGTACTGATTGTTTGCGATCGCGGTGATTTGATTGATGGAGCGATTTCCAAATATTTGAAGATTTTTAATCTCTTATGCTTGAAAACTTAGCGATGTTGTTATGCTTGAAGACTTAGCGATGCCGATTCTGAAGTTGGATATATGTACCTCAAGTCGATATCCATGTTTGTCGCAGTCTTTTTTGTACAATGGCGATGATATGCGAATTTCATCGAATCGCAACGTTGTGCCTTGTTCCGGGCAGATTTTGCCTACGGTGTGGTGATCAAGTTTAGGCGATAACTCGTTCAAGCCATATTGTATGTTTCAGATCTTCCTCGAATTCTTGGGGACGATGCTCCCTATTGCCGTAGTTTAGCGCACAGATGCATCATTTAGAGTACAGATTCATCATTAATGAACTTCTGAAGAAGCCGCAGTTGCTAGCGCAGTTGTTAGCCGCAGTTGTTCTCTCTAAATGGTCTACTATTGTTGTCACCATTGGCACCTCGTCTCTCTGTTTGTTACGGACCAAACATGGCGCTTAAACATGGCATTGTGATATATCTTCCCCGGTCAAGCAAAACTAGCCAGAAATACAAGAGGCTCTTGCAATATGGTCCAATAGATTCGAAAGTTGCGTTCATGATATCATAGACATAGTTAAAAGCCATACAATGCCACCCTCTCTGTTCAAGAGCTCATGGAAAATGCAGATGAATACATGGTTGTGGATAACGAGGCTTTAAACGATATTTGCTTAGTATAACGGTCTTCGATCGACCTCAACAATGGCAGATGACTCTGCTCCTGCAACTCCGATCCTATGCATGTTTTGTATGTTGTTTGCACTGTTTGATTACAGTTACTATGATCCAATGTTTGAGTACAATATGTTTGATTACATTCCAACGACATCTCCAGTGACTATAAATCGTTCCCCAATCTGAGAAAGCTTGTGTTTGGTCGCTGTGTTACTAATGCTCCACTTACCTTTGTTGAGACAAAGGTCCCTTATCGCAAGATTTAAACCTCTATTAGGGGGTATGATAGGTTGATGGCAATCTCCCAACTACCTCTTGATCAAGATCATTCAGATGTTGCGTTTCCTCTCCAGCCTCCAGATATACTAAATTGCCATGCTCGTAAGGTGACCCTTTGTTTGTTACATTATCTCCTCCATGAAAACATTGATTTCTTCTGCAAGCAGGTCACGGTTTAAGAATGTGATTAGGATGCCTTACATTAATTGGGCTGGATAAAAAGGTTCAATATGATCGGCTACTACTTCGTTAAGATCAGACTGGTATGCAATGTCCAAGGATGGGAATCTTTCTGCAGTATTTTCATCATTTCCTGGAAGGTTTGAATCTCGAGATATCTAATAAGGTGCTTGAGGTCAACATAGAAGTCTACTTACTTCCTTCAACATACAAATAAATCATACATGAGGGCGAGCTCAACTTCAGCTTCAGACACAAAGCTCGACTTCAGCTTCAAAGCTATCTTAGCTTAGACTCAATACTCGACCTCCTCTTTTCAACAACATCATGAACATCTTAAATTAGTCTTGCTGCAACATATCTAACAAGATCGAATAATTTTCATTTCGATTTCTTCGTCGTCTTAGCTCTACTGGTACAATTCTATCTGGGGCTTCTGTACCTGCGATAAAGTTTGGTTCAGGCTCGGTCTTCAGATCGAGTTTTTCTATGACATTCTCTACGAATACAAGTTCATTCACCAAACAGATTACAGGTCGCTTATTGGTTAATCCCAATTCGACCGCCCATCTAATACATTACAGGTCGCTTATTGGTTCATCCCAATTTGACCAAACAGATTACATATTACAGGTCGCTTATTGGTTAATCTCAATTCGACCGCCCATCTAATACATACACAGAAATTTATTGGTTCATCTCAATTCGACCATATTACAGATCGTTTATTGTTAATCACAATTCGACCGCCCATCTAATACATTACAGGTAACTTATTGGTGAATCCCAATTCGACCGCCCATCTAATACATTGCAGGTCACTTATTGGTTCATCCCAATTCGACCGCCCATCTAATACATTACAGGTCGCTTATTGGTTCATCTCAATTCGACAATAGATTATATATTACAGGTCGCTTATTGGTTAATCCCAATTTGACCACCCATCTAATATATTACAGGTCACTTATTGGTTAATCCCAATTCGACCACCCATCTAATATATATAGGTCGCTTATTGGTTCATCCCAATTCAACCACCCATCTAATACATTGCAGGTCGCTTATTGGTTCTGTTGAATATAGAATATATGTTGAATATAGAATATACATAATATAGGATATATACTAAATATAGAATTCTCTAAATATAAGATAATCTTACTTAGCCCAAGTAATTATAACTATATAAGGAGAAGGTCTTCTTCCATTGTAATCATCGAATAATAATAAAGTTAGTCATTCTCGAATATCTTATTCTTTGTATTAGTTTCTACATGGTGTCAGAGCGGGTTCAATAATTGAACCTGGTTCTTTCGAATTGAATTCTGCTGTGAATTGCTGTCACGAAGCTTAATTATGTTGCGAAGTTCAAAGTCACTGTAGCTGCAACAGTTCGAGATCACTGTAGCAGTAGTGTTCGAAGTACTGTAGCAGTTCGAAGTTACTGTAGCAGATACTAGAAAATCACTGTAGCAATTTGACCAATGGGTTCCAATGATGATACAACAATGGTATCATCAAACTCAAACTATAAAAAGGGATAGCCTCAAGGTTCCTGGGATTCTCATAAAGAGACTCGACCTCTCCAGCTTGATCTTGAGTGTACCCACTATCGAGAGAAGGGGCACACAAAATAGAAGTGTTATGAAGTCATTGGGTATCCGGAATGGTAGGATTTATAAAGCGACCAAAGAAGAACATAGCTGCGAAGAAGAATACTGCTAAAAGTCCTCCTTCAGTGAATGTTGCCCAGTCAGGTATGAAAACTAAAGGTAGTGTTTTAGTTGTAAATTCTTTGAATAGTACTTGGTTAATTGATATTGGTACATCAGATCACATGGTAAATGACTCTAGCATATTATCATCCATTACACCTTCAACCCAAACCTCTATATACACAGCAAATGGTGGTTCTCCTTTTATAATTGAAGAAGGTTTCACTGACATATCTGAATCCCTGACATTAAACTCTATCATTATTGTCCCTGCTCTAGAGTATAATATATTGTCTGTCAGTAGGATCACTGTTGAACTTACATGTACTGTGACGTTTTTGCCTCAATTCTATATTTTTTAGAACATAGTAACTCGGCAGGTTCTTGGTTGTGGTGTTCGAAAAGACAATCTCTACTATTTAGACTTGACTAATAGTGGAGAGCAGTGAATTCATCAGGTGGATAAAGTCAGAGGAATTGAAGAAGCAAAAGCTAATGTGTGGTTATGACATCGGTGATTGGGTCATCTCTCCTTCGGGCATCTTCATAAATTAAATTCGTCGTTATTTTCGAATTGTAGTATTTCAGAGTTCAAGTGTGATATTTGTGAACTCGCTTAGAGTCATCGTATTACATACTTTCCAAGTTTTAATAAAAGTTCATAACCTTTTAGTATTATTCACTCTGATGTATGGGGTCCTGCACGCATTCCTTCATTGTCTGGAGCTCGTTATTTTGTAACTTTTATTGATGAGTGTACTCGTATGATGTGGGTATCCCTAATTACCCATAAAAGTGAAGTCTTTGAAGTATTTAAAAAAATTTATCAGATGATTTTGACCCAATTCCAAAGGAGGATGCAAGTGTATCAATCTGATAATGGAGGAGAATTTACTAGTAATGACATGTCGGAGTTCTTGATAAATAACGGCATTTGACATCAAACCTCTAATGTTTATACCCTACAGCAAAATGGGTTAGCTGAACGAATGAATAGACAACTGTTAGAAGTTGTTCGTGCATCTCTTTTTGGAATGAATATGTCATTGAATTATTGGGGAGAAGCGTTAAAATTTGTTGCTTACTTGATAAACTGCACACCATCTAGGGTCATTGAATTTCAGACCCTTTCCAAAAACTTCATGATCTTATCGCCATCCCTGCAATGCCAAACCTAGAACCACGTGTTTTTGGATGTGTTGTCTTTGTTCATATACCTAAACATCAGCGAGGAAAATTGGATCATTGTACTCGAAAGTGTGTATTTATTGGATCATTGAGGAAGAAGTGTATCTAGCTCAACCAAAGGGGTTTGAAGTTCCTCATCACCCAGAGCATGTTTATCGTTTGGAAAAAGCACTTTATGGCCTAAAACAAGCTCCTCGAGCGTGGTATGATAGACTTTCAAACTTTCTACTTGGAAAGGAGTTCATTCGAGAGGGAATTGATAAGACATTGTTTATTCAGCGGGAAGGAGATGACATTCTTATTGCTCAGTTTTATGTGGATGATATTGTTTTTGGATCTATGTCGGACTCTCGTGTCAAAGCATTCGGCGAGTTAATGGGAAAAGAGTTTGAGATGAGCATGGTTGGAGAATTGACCTATTTCTTAGGTCTTCAAATCAAGCAACGGGAGGATGGTATCTTTGTTTCTCAATCTAAATATGCAAAGGATATTGTCAAAAAAATTGGTCTTGATTCCTCCAAACATGCCCAGACACCAATGAGCACTGCCACAAAATTGAGTAAGGACTCTATAGGTACTGATGTGGATCAAAAGATATACAGGAGCATGATAGGAAGCTTATTGTATCTTACAACTAGTCGACCATATATTGTGTTCAGTGTTTGCATATGTGCACGTTATCAGGCAAGTCCTAAGGAATTCCACTTATACGTTGTTAAACGGATCATTCGATATGTGCCTGGGACTTGTGAGTTTGGATTATGGTATACTCGAGACACTACATCTAAAATTATTGGATACTCAGACGCTGATTGGGCCAGAAATTCTGATAAAAGGAAGAGTACCTCTGGGGGATGTTACTACATTGGGAACAATCTCGTGGCATGGCAAAGCAAGAAACAGAATTGTATTTCACAGTCTACTGCAGAGGCAGAGTATATTACCGCGGGAAGTTGTAGTACTCAACTAGTCTGGATGAAGCAAATGTTACATGACTACGGGCTGAATCAGGGAGTAATGTCACTTTATTGTGATAATACAAATGCAATCAACATTTCTAAGAATCCTGAACAATATTCGCGGACCAAGCACATTGACATCCCATTTCACTTCATTCGAGGCCTTGTTGAGTGTAAGATTGTATTTGTGGAGTATGTTTGTACAGAGAACCAACTTGTTGATCTCTTCACCAAACCTTTGGATGTTATTCGGTTTGAAAATCTTCGATGCGATATTGGTGTTTATTCCATTTCCTAAATCCCTCCGGTCTTTATGTCTGTGGTGTCGCTATCTTGTGGACATCGTCAGGTATGTGTCGTGTCTTTTACTCTTACTGACTATCTTACCTATTTTACACTTAGCCTATCGAGCATTGCATATGCATGTATCGAAATTATTTACGTGTTCTATATTCATTTAATGCTTAAGTTACTTAGCATCACTTATTCAATATAAGTAGAAATCTTGAGGGGCAATGATGAGACTTCGTTACCTAACATTATGTGAGGATCTAGCCTTTTGTTCTAAGCGTTGAGTGTTATTAAATAAATTCTTTCTGGCAAACTCTCTCTTTATTTCTGATCTCATTATTTAATGCATTAGTCAATTGTTGGTGGTGATATATAATTCAAGTTAAAACAATATAACATATTCTCTACATGATTCGAGGCGAAACGAGATATTGCACAAGTCTTAGGACATGATTTTAGGCATTTTTATTTGCTCCTGTTTTGACCTTTTAGCATCTAACCCAAAATCGTTAATTCACTTGCTACCCGTTGAGCCTAAAATAAGTCATTTCTTTGTATTTGCCAAATTCTTGTTTTAACCTTTTGTTTTGAGGACAGGAAGTAATACAATCTGAAGGGTGATGTGTGTATGAGTGTTGCTTAGGAGAATGTTTTGTTACAACAAAGTGTATATTCAAATAGTACCAGAAGATGTGTTGATAACAACAATGGAGGTGATTACAACAAAGGTTGAAAAAAAAAAAAAAAAGGAAAGGAGGTGTATTGATAACAACAATGGAGGTGGAAGTTTTTTGTTCTCAGAATGCCAGTAAAACACTTTTTTCCTCACTAGCCTACCTTTGCCTTCATTGCAACCTTAAAAATCCTACTGGATTCTATGTCTAGCGCAATCGGGATTAGTGGACATGATAGTTTGAAAATCTATGGTACTTAACTTGACACCACCAAAACAATTGATATTCCTTCTATAAGATCATCAGTAAAATGGTACCGCTTTCTTGGATTATGAATTTTTAACTTCATTACTCATATTCATATTCCCTAAGAGTGATTACTAGTAAATTCTCAGTGACTTTGAGTGACCACCCATGAGAGGCCTAAGTTGAATCATATTTCCAATATAGTGCTCTTCGTATGCCTACTTGTCAGGACTTTGTTTGGACTACACACACACACACCGAGTTCTTTTACATTATTTAGTGTATAGCTCTATAATATTCTCTATCGTGTATCTGCTGTGCTTATAGATATGACTGCATATATTGAGGGGGAGTGTATCTGTTAGTCGCAATTTTCTTTTCTTGCTCTCTACGTTTGTTTATGGCTTCTTAGTGATTTTGGATGAGTTTTTTCTTTTCTTTCATCCATTTCATCTTTTTCATCAATTACTTCCTTTGGTTCATTCATTTCCAAACTGCAGTGTATTTTTTGGGAAAAGATTCCATTTCGTTCAAACGACTTTTATAGTCGTTCGAACGAGTCTCGGGTTTGGTTATTTTAAAAACAAATTTGGTTTGATTTTTTTTTTGTCTCTCTCTCTCTCTCTTTTTCTCAACTACACTCCACCATTGTTCTTCAAAGCTTATTGTTGGGTCTTGATTGGAAGGAAATTAGCTAAAGTTGGTATCTTCTATACTCTTCCACGTTTAATTTGACGCTTGGGTTTCAATTTGGTAAGTTTTTGTTCCCCGTACTGTTTGTGCCCTAGTTTTTCTTTAGTATGCCTCTTTGGACGAATTGGCATAGACCTGTATGAAAAATCTCCTAAGTTGCTTATTACACCTCTGTGATTGTTGATATTGTGGGAATTGTTAGTTTTTGGAATTATTTTTTTTTACTGTTTGGACAAGGGAATTTATGTTGGTGTGTTTGAAGAAGTGATTGATTGGTTGGAAGCAGTGTTAAAAATAAGTTGAAAAGAATTTGGGATTGGGGTTGGGATTGATGACTACAGGTTTTGGGCTAAAATTGTGTTTGTTTGGGTTCCCCTGCTTAACCGTGTTGGTTAAGTTTGGGGAGGTGGTGGTGTTGTTTTTGTGCAGGTGTTGGAGGTTTCTTGGTTTCAGTAGGTGTGCGTTTCTTGATTGATATTGGGTTGGTTATACACTTGAGACTATTAGTTACAATAGTTTGCCCTTTATGTTCAAATGGCACCTGAGTAACGGATCGGTAATAAGAGATCTCGCTCTGACAATACAGGTATTCTTGATGGCCAGAGGGTTGGTGATAACCCGGTATATTGGACTACGGAAAAAGGGTTTAAAGATCGGCCAATTGTGAAAGAACAAGTCGTCGAGATCAAAAGTGTTTCTGAGGTGAATGAAGGTTATGCCCGGGTTTTGCGAAGTTTAAAGAAAGAAATTGGACCAAGATTCTTACTCCGTCTTGAAAGGTCTATCCGAGGATTGTTCGACTATTCTATGCTACTCTGCAACTTGAGCATATCCGTACTCTGTATAGTCGTATTTTCTCCGTCACTATTGGTGGCTCCACATACACAGTCACTAGGGATAGTATCTATACTATTTTGGGTTTCCGTTCTTCTCAGTGCATTGCGGTTCCGAGATGTATTTGGCCAGCATCGTATTATCCCTGGCCTACTGCTACTTCTGAGGGGGATTTTGAGGAGCATGGGGTTCCTATTCTTCCTGATTTGCACACTATGGTGATTGACATCACGGCTCAACATCTTCTGTATACTGGATCAGGTATTATTTCCCGAAAGATGTTAGATGATGAGTCTCGCCTGGTCCACAGTATAGCTATTACAAATATCATTCCGCATTCTCAAAAGAATAAACTCTCTGAGCGGATTAAGGTTTTTCTTTATGCCTTCAAGAATGATATTGAGATAGATCTACCTAATG
The DNA here is from genome assembly GCA_014058105.1 of Kingdonia uniflora. Taxonomy (NCBI): domain Eukaryota; kingdom Viridiplantae; phylum Streptophyta; class Magnoliopsida; order Ranunculales; family Circaeasteraceae; genus Kingdonia; species Kingdonia uniflora. The sequence goes on from JACGCM010002093.1 coordinate 18,937, forward strand.
TCATTCTTAAGGAGATGATTGATGCTAGCACCAAAATGGCAACCAGGAGTTCATTACCGTTTCCTAGACTTCTTATGGTAATTCTTACTCATACTGGCTACAAAGTATTCCCAAATGAACCTGAGGATACAAAAACTGAAAAATTAGATGTGAGTAATTGTCACAAGAGTACATCTCATCTTCCTCCTGTGTTACCTTCTGTGCCTGTCCCTCTAGGTGAGCACATCGATAATTCTAGCTCAGTGGCACAGCCTCAGGAGATTTTTTCTATTCAAAGTATTGGGAGCATGCTTCAGACAGTGACTACCAGGTTGGGTGCTATTGAGGGTCGTCTAGAGACTATTGAGGGGCACTTGGAGACTCTTGAGACAAAGGATCAGGGTCTTCGTCCTGTCGAGGAGTCACATGGTTTTGTGTTTCATTCTGATTCTGGAGATGACGGACTGCATAGGGTGCCTTTGCTAAATTTTTTTCTCCTCCGTCTGCTCTCCATTTTGGTTTCTTTTGTCTATTCTTTTCTTTGAGATTCTATTTTTTTAGAGCATGTGAGATAGGAGCTTTTGTACTAACTCTACCAGTTTATCTAGTACTACCTTTTGTTTATCTCTTTATCAGTTATCTCTAATTTCTTTTCTTTCAGATAGTTGTTTGATTGTTTCTTCCGTGACAAAATGGGGGAGGAAAGAGTTTACATAAATGGTTTGCAAACGCTTCTCTGGATGTATATGTTATTTTTTTGAGTTCGTTTGTGTGACTATCTTCTAAGTTCCTTTTTCCACATATATCATAAACGCGTTTGCTGAGTGTGAAGATATTCAATTACACTATCTGATGAAAACAGGGTTGTAAGACGATATTATTCCTAGAAGAGGTTCAGAGATTGAGCCTATTCAGAAAGAGGTAGTGTCTTTCTAAGGTTTAGACACTCTCTGTCGCTGGGAAGTACTATAGAGTCGTGTGTTCGTCTTAGTTTTTATTTGTCACAAAATGAACCAAAGGGGGAGATTGAAAGGTTTTATTTGTTTTATTTCGTGTCTGTGAAGTCTCCTGGTTGTTTCAGTCGAAGATACTGATAAAATGGAGATCTCTGGACAGAAGGTAAGTAGAACTCAATGATAAAGGAATAAGCTTTCTATTTAATTGTCGTTCGAACAACTTGTCATGTCTCCTGGAAATTTGGCTCATAACCAATTTTCGTTCAAACGAGTTTTATTATCGTTCGAACGAGTTGACATATCCCCTGGTTTTTGTCCCATAGCCAATGTTCGCTCGAACGACTCTCGGGAGAAATAGGGTTACGATTTAAGCAAACCTTGTTTTCCTTTTCTCTCCCGGTCTTTTTGTTTCAAAAACCAATTTATTTTTTCAAAAGGCAAAAACTTTTTTATCAAAGAGTGAATTCAATATCAATCAATCATCTTCTAATCCAGAGAATGATGTTGAATTAGTTTGACAATACTTCCTACATATCGTTGAAGAAGGTTCTTGGTAGGAGATCAAGAAGAGCTGTTGAGAGAACAGAAGAAGATTTGGTGTGAGATCAAGAAAGGTTGTTGCGAGAACAGAAGAACGATTCTTGGCGTGAAGTTTTGGTCAGAAGAGAGATAATCTTGAGACTGGGTTATCAAGTCTGTAAGTGTAATTCAGATTAAACTATTTTTGATTAGTGGATTTTTAGTTGTTGATTTCATCGACAAGACCTGTGGTTTTTCTCCTGTGTAAAAAGTTTCTACAGGGTGAACAATTGTTTGTATTTTAATTATTTGTCTTTATTTTTGATTGTTTCTGTTCAATCCTAGATCATTGATTGATAGGAATAGTTCTGACATAATCTATCGAAATACTTTAAATACGAGCATATAAAATTTCACACTTCCCAACAACTATGCAACCCAAATTTGTCATCTACATTCCAACACTTATCTCCACCACATCCCATAATTTGTCATCTACATTCCAACATTTATCTTCACCGCTTACCATAAACTCATTGTACTTTTTTTAGTTTAGATACGAGAAAGTTTTAGCCACTCCTATCAGCTCCCGATAATGTACGTTCAACAACTTAAGCTAGTGGACCCAGAATGCTATTATGACATTCAAATACAAGAAAATCAACGATTCTTTCTTGGTTTTTGGTGTTTTGGGCCTCAAAAAAGGACATACCGTCAGTTGATGATCGAGGAACAATCATGAAATGAAGGTACAAGAAAACTTTACTGACAGCCCTTGTTATGAATAGAGAAAGCCATATCTTCCCTCTTGCATTTGCAATTGTTAAGAGTGAGGATACAGAAAGTTTGACCTACTTTTTGCAGAAGTTTGGACAAAATTTTTATGGGTATGAAGTACAATTCGTTATCTTTCCGATAGACACAGAGGAATTCTTGCTTCAGTATCCAGAGTATTTCCTTAAGTGTCCCACACATATTGTGCTTGCCATATTGCAAATAACATCCCAACTAAGCTTGACTTCAAGAAGCCATCTTTTGCTTTAATGAGACTAAAGTTTGCTAGGATTATGACTGAGATCAGGACATCGGCTCTAGTGGATTACAGATACATAATGAACATTGACAAGAGGCACTAGGCTAATGCTTATATACATTGTAGATTTTGTCATTTTTGAAGGCATTTCTATTTATCCTTAATACGTATTTTGATCATTTACTAAAAATTCCTATATCTCCTACTTCTAATCAATTATAGGTACGACATTATCTACACAAATCATGTTGAGAGCTAGAATAATAAAATTTTGCTTGGGAGAGAGTTGCATGCGCATGTATTTATAGAAGAAATTTACACCATATGTGCTGAGAAATTACAAGAGCACAGAGTAACAGCAAAAAAACAATCAGCATCCCCTTACTACATATGTTACAAACCTAATTAAGAACATAAAACACATTGGAGGCACGTTTCCCACTATGTTGATTAAGATCAATCAGCATTCCCATTTCAGATTCTAACAGAAGAACCAACGTTGTCGATATCGATGCCCGTACATGTACATGTGTTTGGTGGTAAAGCATGGGTATACCTTGTGAACAAGCAATTCCTGCTTTAAACCATGTAAGTATCGATGTAACAAAACTTTCTTCACCTTTCTTTAGTAATGTACAATTTGGTGCCACCTATGAATTTATCTAGATTCCTATGAGGAGACGAGAAAAGTGTGATAATTTTTTTGAATGACTCACGAGTTCTTGTGCTAATCGCAAGGGTTCCAGCAGGTCGTCCTCATACGGTGAGGAAAAGGCCAAAAATGGCAGGCTTAATAATGGGAGAAGGTATTGTGGTATATGCAGAACATATGGTCACAATAGTAGGTCATGTAGGGCGTTCCCCTCCCTATAGACGATAATACTCGGCCTACAAATCTGCTATATGTTTTTATGGACGATGGCCCTGCGACGGTGTGGTGTCCAAGGTTGGTGGAAGATGTACCAACTAGTGTGAGATGAACGGTGGGTAATAGATGAAATCCACCGTATGTTTCTATAAATAGTAGCAATAACTTTCATTCGGTTGCATATACTCCATATTTGTACACAATTTTGTCATTTGTTGATGTTTTGCAGCTATTGCATCATGTAGAAGCAGCGAGTCATAAAATTTAAGAGTAAATTAGCCTAAACTTGAATGAGTTTTCATCATCTAAGATAAGATCAGCTTGTCCTTGGAGGCTACTCAAATTAAACATTTTGTAGTCTATAATTTCCCATACCCCCGCCTTTTCGAGCCAGTTTGTCATTGTTGTTGTGTTGAACTAGTAATTATTGTTGGGTTGTGGTTAACATTGTGGTTCAGAGTTCCTTTACAACCTCAACTTCCAAAGAAAACTAATAAAAATTACATTAACTTTACTCAGATGACAATTCAATTGAAAACAGGCAAAAAGTTTTGGATGATGACATTTTACACTAAAATATTAATTGAACTGAACTGAACTGAACTTATCAGATGGTCGTCTCTTCATCTTCGACTCCACTATCATCAATGTCAAACGCAATCTGAGTTTTAATCTCTAATATTTGACGGTACAAAAGCCTTCTTTTATTCAGTTCGGATGTCTTCTTCAATAGTAGTTTCTCCCGTACTTCCTTGTGTTAATTAACTTCACCCACCATCCGTTGAGTCTTACTTTGGCAATCTTCCAGCTCCCTCTTAGCAGAAGTGTATGTTTCTTCCATTTTAGCTTCTTTTGAGGTGACCTTAACTTTCATATGTTCATTCGCAAGGTACACAACGTCCTTTAAAACCAGGGATTCCTTAAAGTTGTTATCTCTCTCTCTCTCTCTCAAAGATCTTGCCCTCTCATTATCTTCGCTTTCTTTGTTCCTTAAGATGCAATTGGGAGAACTCATTAATTATCAAGTCTAGTTCCTCCTTAATGCCCATTGATTCAAACCAATTAGCCATGGCAGTCAGCCGTACATGGCACACATACAATATCTAGATAGGTACCACACAACGCTGGATGTAAATAAATAATTTTGGTCTATTAATAGTCATTTATGATATTGATATCACATAAACCTGAGGGTTATCTGATACTTTGTCCAATCCTTTATGTCATGTACCAAACCAGATGTTGTCATCTAGAGTGAAGCAATGAAATTATGTTGTCAGATATACAGATAGATTTGACTTTGCTGTCATGTATTAGTTTAAAGTTCATTTAAGAGTCAACACTTAGATAAACACAATTGATTACCAAAAAACACTTTACCATATCTACAGTCATTCATTTAAGAGAAAGCATTTCTTCAAGCAAAGTTTACATGCAAAATCCGAAACACACATGAAAAAAATCCGTGAAAACAAAAAAAAGGAAAATCGAAATCATTCATAATCTACTCGCCCCAATTATCGCTTGACTCTTCCCGTCTGAATGCCACGATTGTCTGGCAAAGGCAGCTATTTGTAGATACAGACTCTTCCCACATCCATTTATAATCGTCCCTCAGTAATGTAAGGGCCAACACTCTGGACTCTAACCACTAAATTTTGGTGTCACATGCAATCTTTTCTTTCGAAATCTTTTTTAGACATTCCGATTCACCCAGCGTGCTTTCGTATTCTTTGTAATACTATCTCAGCAGTTGTGCTCTCAACCCACGGTAATTCTTCTCACATTGAGATTCATGAAGCGCTCATTGAAAATCTTATGTAAACCTATTACCTGGTACCGTGGTTCCTGCTCCTGGACACTTAAGTTACTTTTTATTTCCTGTAACACTCATATTGTATTCTAGGTAATAGTAGTTGGGAGGAGTCTGCCATTGATGAGCTTGTTCAGTGTTTATATAGATGACTCTGGGAAATTATATCAGCTGTAATCATTTATTAACATGGGGAAGATACGATGAACTGAGTTGTCTTCTAATATTCTAGTTTTGAATTAAGCTAACACGTCTTCCCAGTTATACATTATTTGACTTGGGTGTCATCTTAGATAGATGAATTTGTCATATGTATATATTTTTGAAATAAAGAAACCTTTAGGGTGATTTCAATTGTCATCTTTGATGACCTCTTTTATCATTTGATGCCACTCGGTCTGTGTGATAATGAAATTTATGTACAGTTCACATGACAAGTATTTAGATTGAATTATGTCATTCAAGACTTGTTTGCTGACACTTGTACAACCAGAAGCACGCGTTCTAATCTTGATAGACAAGGAACTCACGGGTCCCAATTGTACTCATTCTTCAATGTTTGTCCTTTGTGACCTTCACCAAGTACATAAAAGGCTATAGAGATCCCAATCCATAATAGTTTAAATTTGGTTGAGATCCTGTATGATGGATCAGCACAACAGTCCTAGGGTTATAAACAACAGTCCTCCTTGTCGCCGAGCAGTACTTCCCACGCCGCCTCTTCCTCCCTTTCTCTCCAATGTGAATCAAACACACAAATATTGATCACCTTAAATAGAATGTTGGACGCTATAAAGGAAGTGGATGATAAGGGTGAATATGCTTTGGAGAGGATACATGCATTGGAGTCGCTCTTTGAAGATAATGATAAAATTAAAGCAGTGTTATTTTATCCTTTAATTAGAACCTATGTCATCATTTATTTTATCCACCTGCTCCATTTTATGTTTTGACATCCATTGAGTTGCCATTTGTTTGTATGTATTAGCAACTAACTTATGAATCAAGATTTATTAACTGAAGTCATCCGAGATGATAGTATTTCTGAAATACACAATATATTACCTTTGATCCCCTCTTTTATGATTTCAGGCTGGCCTAAGTGGATAAGAAAAACAAGTCATGTTTAGTTTGCTTGGGACATGTGTAGTTTGCATGCGTGCCAACGTGTCCAAAAGGCAATGACACTTGTGTGGAGTTTGTTGTATTTTCTTCTGACTGAAAGGACTTGTCATTCAATATGATAGGAATTGTCATCTGGCATTGGTAAAGTATTTGAGCAGGTTAAATTTTTGTCATACTTTATATATTCGTTCGAGAATAGATATGACGATATGTTTGCCAAGGTCCCAACGGGTATATTTTTTTCTTTTGTGAGTGCTAACTACATAAACTTAGAGAACTCAGTTTAAACGTAATTTGTGCTACTTCAACTTTGGCACCAATCTTGTATTATGTCGCCACAACCATCCCAGAGTTTGCCGCATCCAACCCATATTTCAAAGAGTTGGACTACACAACTCCTGACTCTTCCTCCCCACACAAATTCTGGAAAGTTAGATTGTAAATTAAACACACGCATACAGAACATCCTAAGCGGTCTGCTAAACGTTCTTGCGGAAAAAGAACTGTAGTTGAAAAGAGCTTCGATGATCTTCAGGCGAGGATAGAGGCATTGGAGTCGAGGATTGGTGGGTAAAATAGTAGAAACATGGCCATCTTTTAGTTAAGTAGGTATTTGTGTAGTACCTATGAGGGCTTATTTCTAATCCTCATACTAAGTCTGATATTCGAGCTCATATAATTCGAAGTTAGCACACGGGTAACTAACCAAGGGCTGAAGGCAAACAGTTCACAATACAGACTTCCTCATCTACAGTTCGGGGATGTCGAAGCGTCCAATAACATCATACTACAGAAAATACTCAGATGTCTATCAAACAGTTCGAATCCATGCAAACACTATTAGAGATCGTGTACTCACCTACAGTTCGAAGATATCGAAGGTTCCTGTGACTTTGCGCTACAGAAGATACTCCCCCGCTTATCAACAGGTCGTATGCACGCGAACATTATAAGAGATTGTATCTTCCCAACGGTCTGAAGTTACAGCTAAAGAATATAAATAGATCCGTTACAGATCAACAAATATCAAAACATTACAGAAGACTATTATGAAGACTCATCAAAACCTAATATTGTAACGTCCCTCATAAATGTAACCAACGGTCATATTATAAGACCTATAAAAAGAGACCTGTAGATCAGAATCCAGGACGGCTATTTGTCACCCAGAGAACTCTGAGAGAAAGTCGTCCCTACCATAACTCAGATACCCAGTCTCTTTCTCTTTGTAATAGCTAGCATCTATATAAAGACCATACTTTCAGAAATCCTCAGGAGAGGTCGTGGTTTTTTACCCATTCAAGGGCCTTTCACGCTAAAACTCGTGTCTATTACTTTTAGTTCCCAACCATAGTTCGACATTTTGAAGGTGTAAAACACTGTTTTCGATCTCTATGAAAATAGGCTTTTACATTTGGCGCCGTCTGTGGGAAACGAAGCGTACACTCAGCGTTCTCCAATCCAATTTTTACCACATTCACTTTTAAAAGATGGCAAATCAAGACAAATCACACCACGTCCTGCCTAACGCTGCTGAGGAGTGACAGATTTGCGAACAATTGTGCAAGCAGAAGCCGAACGACGAATAGAGCTAGAGAAACAACTCGCCAATATGCAGGAAACAATTAGAGCGCTTCAAGCTCAAATAACAGCAAATCCGCGACAGCAGAACGCTCTGCTTGCAGCTTCAGGGATATTAGTCCATGATCGTCTGGGACATCGAGGCCGAAATATCGTACTTTCTCAAATTTAGCAAGAACCAGTCCTACCTCAGAATCACATCAATCCACCATTACCCACTGGAGTGGTAATAGATCTACAGCAACAGGAGGAGCAAAACAGAGTAAAACTTCGAGTTTCAGTCTATGACGGCATAGGAGAAGCAATATGAGAGTATAATCCTACGGGAGGACCAACAACAAAATGAGCTGTCACGTCTCGCCTACATCTCACTCCGGAGCAGGTGAACCGACGCATCAAAGAACTGTTAGACGCTCAAATACACACTACAAAAAATAGCTATCCTAAACTACAGAAGAGCCCACTCGCTCAAGAATTGCTAGATGAGGAAGTGCCCGCCAGTTTTCATACTCCAAAGATCCAGAAATACAAGGAGGGAGATCCTGTGGAACACGTCCAAGAATTTCAGGATTCTTTGGGACTGCACTCAACGTCTAACCACATCCTCTGCCGCCTCTTTCCAACCAGTTTGAAAGGAGAACCTTTACGATGGTTCCACACACTCAACGAAGGATTTATCTTCACTTTTGAACAACTTCGCGAACTGTTTGTCAAAAACTATTCGCACAATAAAGACAAGAAAGAGAGTCTTTACTCTTCGTTCAGCCTAAAGCAGGCGCCGGATGAAAAATTAGAAACGTTCACCATGAAATTTTTCGGGCTAGCTCAAAAAATTGACAACCTCGACAAGAAAATTATAATCTCCGCTTTCACCAACGCACTACTTGCGGATGGACGAGTCAAGGAGCACTTGGTTCTCAACAAACCACTGACGTTGGAGGACATGATTGAGAAGGTCAACAACTTCATCGACCTTGAACGGCTGACGATTGAGAAGCCAAGACCTCAACGCACCACCCTACCAACAAAAGGCCATCCCGACGAACGAGCCCATAACAACAATAAAGACTATGGGGGTGATAAGAAGCGATTCAAATGCAATGACAATCAAGGATGCCACAGGCGGAAGAAGCTGATGCCATGTATACCGCAGTTAACAACTACTTTGGCAGACCTATATCCGTTAATACATAAATATGAGTGCTTCAAAATTGGCAATACTCTTCCGCCCATACCAGGAAAGCCTTACTGCATTCACCACCAAATACAACATCATGACACAGAGCGGTGTTTCGCAGTGATATATTTTCTCCATACTATACTTGCACAAGGACGAATGCTGGAGTATATTGTCGACATCGAAAGTTATAAGGATGGCAACTACAAGGCTGACGCCAAGATCGTTGAAGTTGACGAAACAAATGACGAAAGGCATTTATATTTCATTGAGACTCAGATAATCAGCAACTCCAACAGAGCCAAGCGTAGGCGCGTCGGACAATGCCATGATCTGACAATGGGAGACAAAGAAGCCCGTTTGTTGCCAAAATCCAGCAATCGGTGAGTCGGGATTTCTTTCGAAGACTGTGACGTTCGTAACATCATCTTTCCGCATCACGATGTTCTCGTCATCATGTTAAAAATGAGGAACATAGTTCTACATATGATGATGATAGATACCGGCAGCAGCATCGAACTAATTTTTCAGTGCACAATTGACCAAATGAGTTTAGGAGACAAGGTTGAACCAAGTGACATTAATGTCTATGAATTCAACGGCTCTATGGAAGAGCGCGTGGGGAAAATCACACTTCCTATCACATCCAGGCCAGTCACACTTGGCGTAGTTTTCTATGTCATCAAAGCCAAATCCCGTTACCTGGGCATCATGGGGCGACTATGGTTACATGACATGAAAGTTATTCCCTCCACATATCATTAAGCATTACAATTCGATTGGAAATGAGGGATCTTTGAAATCAAAGGAAGTCAAAAATTAGCCCGAGCCTGTGATAATACTATTAAAACTAAATCAGTTGTAATAACTCTTGCATAGCAATTATAGCAGTCAATTCCAACAGAACCTCAGTTGCCAGACGTCGAACCAACATAGTACATAGAGATTAGTGGCACGCACAGAGGAACTCACATTTAAACTCTCTTAAGTACGGAGGAGCGCTCGAGTCACATACAATTCCTCACAGAGAACAGCGACGTCTTTGCATGGACATTTCATAAAATGTCAGGGATTGATCCAGCTATAGCATGCCACAAGCTAGGGCTGAAAGATAAAGCAGAACCGGTCAAACAAAAGTAACGAACTTTATCACCAAAACTGCGAGACGAAGTGAATAAAGAGATCGATAAATTGATCGAGGTCAGTTTCATTCACAAAGCTATTTACCTAGACTGGATCTCAAACATCTTCGCACTACCTAAAAAGAATGGCAAAATCAAAATCTGTATTGATTTCACAGATCTCAACAAACACACTCTGAAAGATAGCTTTCCACTTCCAATCATCAATCACCTGCTCGATTCTACAGCAGAGCACGAGCACCTCTCAATGATGGACGTTGCATCAGGATATAATTAGATACCACTTCTTCCTGAAGATCAAGACAAGATTGCATTCATTACTGAACAAGGTCTATATTGCTATAGAGTCATGCCTTTCGGCCTGAAAAATGTCGGCGCCACCTATCAGAGATTGATGACATAAATGTTCAAAGACCATCTCGGTAAAATAATGGAGGTCTACATTGATGATATGTTCTGCAAAAGTCTCAAGAAAGAGGGCAATCTTACAGATTTGTGAGCAACTTTTGAGATCTTGCGATCCTACAAGATGCGTTTAAATTCTGAGAAATGCCAGTTCAGGGTAAAATCCAGAAAGTTTTTAAGCCACCTAATAAGCAGAAAAGGCATTGAAGATGATCCATCTAACATACGAGCTCTCTTAGCTATGCCTTTGCCGAAGACGAAGAAGGACGCTCAGAAACTAGCCGGGAAGATTGCAGCGCTCAATAAATTTGTGTCCAAATCATCAGACAGATGTCGACCTCTGTTCAATCTGTTAAGACATGGTACGTCTTGAGGAAAATCAAAAAAAGACCCAGGGATCGAATGGACAGATAAATGTGAAGCAGCCTTCTTTAAATTCAAGCGTTATTTAGGCAAACCACCAGTTATGAGCACACCAGCAGAAGGAGAAGAACTAACAGAATACCTAGCCATCACTGATACATCTCTCAGCTCTATTCTCCTCTGGTTTGAAGAAAAGACTGAGAAACCAGTCTATTTTATCAACAAGACTCTGACTCACGCGGAAACGAGATGCACCAAGATTGAAAAGTTTCTTCTTGCTCTCGTCTATACATCCCAAAAATTGAAGCAGTATTTCTAAGCTCATACTATTCGCGTTTTGACGGACTATCCACTCCGCGAAATCTTATCCAAGCACAAAAAATCTCGACGTATTCAACAATGGTCTGTAACACTTGGGGAGCACGATATACATTTTGAACCACGCTATTCTGAAAAGGGTCAAGCTGTAGCAGGCTTTCCAATAGAAGATCCTGGCTGGGAAAAAAAATTGATCAGAAAGATGAGCCACTCGCAAATCAATCCGAAGATATGTCAGATTGGGTAACAAAGAAAGGTTGGCAACTTTTGATTGGCGGTTCCGTCGGTCCATCAGGATCAGGGATTGGAATCGTTCTTATTACTCCCTCCAATGATCGGCTCAAAAAATCCGCTCACCTCAGTTTTGAGGTAACCAGTAACAAAGCAGAATATGAGGCTTTAATTCATGGCTTGGACATGACAATCACACTGGGAGTAACAGAATTCTCAGTCTACACCAAATCACTACTGATCGCCAACCATTACACAGGCGTCTATCAAACCAATAGGAGAATGGTCGACTATGCTGCTGCAGTGGTCGAATGAATGAAAAAATTCCAGACAATTTCCATGGAGCATTTTCCATGGGGAGAAAATAGACATTCAGATGCGCTCGCTTACCTTGCTGGTGTCCTCGGATCAGAAGCTCGTTACTTAAAGATCCACATCATTTCTAACCCCAATATCAATACCATCGAAGCCAACACCATTAATACTGGGGGCAACAAGAGATTGAAGATGATGGAGAAAGCCTTTTATTACTTACATCGAGCCTCACAATAATTCGACGGGCCACTTCCTGAGGATCCTACGGAGCGGCGGAGATTAATTGACAATGCTCGAAGATACACTGTTCAGGACAATCTCCTATATAAAATTTTGGTCACTGGTCTCTATCTGACAAAGAAGCACAACAATTCTTGCACGATTTACACGAAGGCACGTGCGGATCCCATGCAGCAGGACGATCTCTTGCAAATAGAGTTTTAACTCAAAGAATGTTTTGGCCTAAAATAAAAGTGCAGGCAATCGAATATGCTCGTAAGTGTGACGCTTGTCAGTGGCACGGACTTAAAATTTGAGCTCTAGCACTCGAACTACACTCGAGCCAAGTCACTTAGCCATTCAGACGATGGGCTCTCGACATTGTAGGAGAGTTTTCTACATAGCCAGGGAAACACAAAAATTTATTGGTCGCTACAAATTACTTTACTAAATGGGTAGAAGCAGTTCCGTTGTGCCGAACCCGAGAAGACGAAGTCATCAGATTTATCTGGGAGAACATTATTATCCGATTTGGCATACCACATCTCATCCGAATTGATAACGGACCACAGTTCGTTGGCTCCAAGATCATCGCATTCCTCAATGAGTACAACATCATTCATTCCCCATCCAACCCTTATTACCCATAAGGAAACGGACAGGCTGAGATTACTAATCAAACTATTGTGGATGACATCAAGAAGCGTTTAGACGACAAAAAGGGGAACTGGGTGAACGAGTTACCACATGTACTTTGGGCCTACCGAACAACTCCTAGAACCGCAACAGGCTGTACTCCGTTCTTATTGGCTTACGGGGCTAAAACCATCATTCCCACTCAGTATCATCATCCGATACATGATCACGAGATGACAGATGAAGAAAACAAATTTTAGATCGTATACAATCTGAATTTGATCGAAGAAACACGTGACAAAGCCCTTGTTAATCTGGGAAGATATCATCTTGCTTTATCCCGGTCATATAACAAACGTGTTCGACACAGAGAATTAAAAGTTAAATACCTTTCTCTCAGATAAATCCCACCACATCGCAAAACACCTAGTGTTGGGAAGCTGGCAGAGAATTGGGAAGGTCCTTTTATCATAACTGGAGTGAGTGGTTTAGGATCCTACGATCTCAGTACATATGATGGAGTTCATGTACCTAATTCATGGAATACTCGCCGATTAAAGCTGTATCAAAGATAAATATGCTGTAACATCCGATATTATGCAATAAAGTACTTTTCAGCATCATTTTGCAAGTCTACTCAATTCAAGCATTTCTGTTATCTTCGTCTATCCCAGAGTATTACATACATCATAGATGTTCAAATAAATTCGCTCTCGAAGGTTGCTTATTGAGATAATCAATTCGATCTGGCAGGGATGCGCCATACAACTATTCAATATTCAAAGATGTCTCAGTACTGTCGCTTATTAATACGCTCAATTCGACCTGTGACTGAGACCTACATCATAGTTGTTCAAATAAATTCGCTCTCCGAAGGTCGCTTATTGAGATAATCAATTCGATCTGGCAGGGATGCGCCATACAGCTATTCAATATTCAAAGATATCTCAGTGCAGTTACTTATTGATACGCTAAATTCGACCTGTGACTGAGACCTACATAATAGCTGTTCAAATAAATTTACTTTCTGAAGGTCACTTATTGAGATAATCAATTCGATCTGGCAGAGATATGCCATAAAACTATTCAATATTCAAAGATGTCCCGGTACGGTCGCTTATTGATGCGCTCAATTCGACTTGTGATCGAAACCTACATCGTAGCCGTTCAAATAAATTTGCTCTCCGAAGGTCGCTTATTGAGATAATCAATTCGATCTGGCAGAGATGCGCCATACACCTATTCAATATTCAAAGATGTCCCAGTACGGTCGCCTATTGATACGCTCAATTCGACCTGTGACCGAGACCTACATAATAGCCGTTCAAATAAATTTGTTCTCCGAAGGTCGCTTATTGAGATAATCAATTCGATCTGGCAGATATGCACTATACAGCTATTCAATATTCAAAGATGTCCCATTACGGTCGCTTATTGATACGCTCAATTCGACCTTTGACCGAGACCTACATCATAGCCGTTCAAATAAATTTGTTCTCTGAAGGTCGCTTATTGAGATAATCAATTCGATCTGGCAGAGATGCGCCATACAGCTATTCAGTATTCAAAGACGTCTTAGTACGGTCGCTTATTGATACGCTTAATTCGACCTGTGACTGAGACCTACAACATAGCTGTTCAAATAAATTTGACCATACAACACTGTTGCAATCATATCTCTACATTGTCATTATTGATTCAACCAATTCGACCATACAAAGAGATTACAAAACAAAAACATTTTCTACTAAACTTTTGACATTTTTCTACAACAAAGAGATATTTACACTCTATCTCATTACAATATAAACAATGAAACTACTTTTCAAGCTTTGGGCATACAACATTCAAACTTTCCCCAGGTCCAGATGAAAGTAAGGAAGGGAAAGGAATAGTCGCATCAACTACAGTAGAAGGTGCATTTAACAATTCCATAACTCTCGACATCAAATTATCTATATAAGATAACCGCGCTAGCTGCAAATCATATTCCATGACGTATTCAGTTGAAGCAGCCAAGATCGACTCACGCTCTGTTCGAAATTTCTCTACATCATCATGCAACATAGCCAAAACGCGTAACGTAACATTATCTGCATTCAACAACGTAGCATCACATAATTCGGCCTTCACCTTGTTTAGTTCGTCTTCAAGATCTTTACATCGATCTGCCAGAGATTTTTCTCCTGCAGTAACGAATCTCTATATTGCTTCGTTATCTGCACACTGCGCTCTATCTCCTACTTCAGACGTTGTAACTTCTTATATACCTCCTTCAAATAATTGATCTCATCTTCTGCTGCGTCCACCAACCTCTGCGACTCTTTATACTTCACATGGAGCTCCTCGAAAACTTCATTACCTTGCATACACTCTAGTATCAAAGCTTATTTTTCCCGGTCATGATCGGCGATACGTGTGTTACACTTATTGATGGTTTCATTCAACTTTCGATCTCTCTGGGAACATGCTTCCTCGTGAGTTTTGGCACAGTCACTTTTTCTCTGGCATGAGTCTCGAGCCTCACGCAAATCCCAGTTCAGCTTTTTCAAACGCTTTCGCATATGACGGATTTCAGCATCTTGATTTTTTAAGAGATCAATATTATTTGTTACCACCGACTGATGGTACAACAGATCGTTCTTCTGCTTTTTAATCGTACTTAACAGATCCAGAACTTGTTGATTTGCAGCCATGGTCTCCAACTTTTTCTTCTTCAGAGATTTTTTCCACAGTTCGGCCTCATTATTAGCAGTCAATATCTCTGCATCCTTACATGACAACTCTACAATCACTGAATTTAGCCGACTCGACAGTTCCAAAATATCAGATTCTAGCTTCGAATTCGACAAAGTCGTATTTTTAACCACAACAAACATTGCTGCAACTTGGCAGACAGTTCCTTATTTGATGCAGATAAGACAACTAGTTTATTCTGTTCATCATCTTCAGCCTATAAGAACAGATTACAAACGACAATACATCTATCAGCAGATATTCATGCAAACAAGACATATCATTCAACAACATTTATTACAACATCAAGCTATAATACACGAATCAACTACATTATACAGAGCACAATAATATGCCACAATTTAGTAGGCTTATGATTGAGCCTGCTACTACTCGCATTTACTTGCAAAGGTTCATTGAAGATTGCGACCTCTTGCGGATGGGTCTTATGCCGTGTGTGAGGTAGCAGATCTTCGACCTCCTCCTTCTCAGACTCTTCAACTCGTGGTTTTGAGGTTGAAGCTTTCCACCCTCATTCCCTTTTGTAAACCACATATTTTCAACCATATCATTCCCTACTTCCGTATCCTTACCACAGGTCGAGATATAACCTCTAAATTCATTTTCTACTCTCTCGAGCTCGCCCCCATAAAATGCGATCACATCGGCTATCTGACGTTCGTGGTCCGTGTTGATAGCACGTTTTCCCCGCTTTGGAGTAATTTTCTTCTTCAAATGCGATTGGGACACTTGCAGATGTTTTTGCATATCTAGTAAACGTGGTTCTAACAATGTCATTCTCTTCTCCGAGCTCTACAATAACCTAGTACACTCTACCTTTTCCCTCTCCAGACATGCATTATGACCCTTACATCGCTCCAGTTCATCACATGCATGCCTCAAATCAATTTCTAATTGTGCCTGGATCTTTCTATCCTCCTTTTTATGTTGAAGAAAAGAATCCTCATTGCTCTTTGCCCCTACAAAAGTCAAGCTCATCAGGCAATGGACCTACACCACCCCATATGATGGATACTCCAGCCCGAGCTGAGCATCTTTGCGCCTCTATACGTTGGCGATTACGCGCTTCTTGCGCTAAAAATTTTACTCGAGCTGAGTCCGGTACTATGTCTCTCTCAGTTAACAGATCTAAATAGGCCTCCTTCAAGCCCCGCTCACTATCAACTTCAGCCTCAAAATGAAGCGTCAAAGACAATAACGACCTATGACACTCTAACTTGTCACTCTCATCTACGAGCTACTTATTCTTAAGGGATTTTTTGAATAAAGCGAACCTATCACTCTCTTTTCGCAAAACTCATCCCTCTCGATTTTTATCTTCCATATCTACATTAAAGCTCGAATAACTCCTTAAAGGTGTTATCAAAGTTTGACTTATGAAGACGTCTCTGATATTCAAGTTAATTGTCTACCTGTTGAGTACGATTGATGGAATCCCTTGCTCGACTCAAGCCTTCTCCAGCTCGATCACTTTCTCCCTCAAACGAACTACCTCCTACATACAAATTATACATTCACATCAAAACAACATATATTAACAACAACCACAAAAAGTTCAACTCTCAGCAAAAATAGTTCTATCACCAGTACAAAGATCAAAATTTGGCCAAGTCTCAAAACTATGTTACAAATACAGAATCAAGATTTAGCTCCTGCTACCTCCTTGGTCGTATCATCAGCAACTGGAGGAGTCGGGCTCTGCTCAGCGACTGGAGAAAGCATCATCCCCTGGGGAGATGATCTCGTTATACTTCCTGCAAGAGCAAGATCAACATCCACTCTGCTCAAAACCCTGAAGTAGAAGGCTTGAATCAGTTTATTTCGGGAAGCCACCACAATGTCAACAGCCTTCTTGGCCTCATCTTCAACCTCTTTCTTTGTAGCGGCAGCTTCCTTCTCGAACTGATCCTTCAGCAGAGCCTCTTCCTTCTCGAACTGCTCCTTCTGCAAAACCTTCTCCTTCTGCAATTGCTCACACAGCGCAGTTCGCTCCTTCAAATATTCAGCCAAAGATGTTTTCTCAGTCTCATACTCGGTATGATCCGCAGCAGCTACCTTCAACACCTCCGCGACCGACTTCCAAGGAAACAGAAAGCTGCACCACGAGTACAGTAAAGTAGTACTACAAGATTGGATCATACTTAAAAGATTTAATCAGATAACATCATGCATACTTGGGAGATACTGGATTGAATTTGAGTATCTAGGTGGATGGGATCACGCTTAGCCAAGTCCAGCGCCTTCTGCTCCACCGCTTTAAGGTCGACCCCCTTTGAAGAAGTTGGGATATCTTTCCCGGACACTTTTTTTTGCTTCTTCAGAGGAGGAGCCAAATTTACATCAGCATTCACCCCCTCAGTCCTCACCGGTGGTGTGTGCACAAGAGCAGTCTATTCAGAAGGTGGCACGTCCTTTTTACTTTAGGTCGCCAAACTAAGGAACTTGAAGTACCCGCATCACAGGCAGAAATCTCCATAACATCACATAAGAAGAGCCAGAGGTAGCCATAACTCAATTTTGATGAGCTCGCTGCACTTTTTTGACAACAGAGTTCAGCCTCTTCTCTCTGCAGATATCTAGTTCTCCAAGAACTTTGTTCAATTCGTTTCCTTCTCGACTAACGACGTTGAACAGACTCGACGTATTAACGACATATTTGGATTAGGCTCTGCCAAAACAGCCACAAACTATGCTAGCAGCTCAAATAAGTTAAAAGACGAACTACAGGCAGAATAAAGACACTTACTCTCGTTAAAATTCTTATATATCAGCTCGAACACCGGTTCCCCAAGCACTTGCATACAATTACCCTTACCATCACAAGGTGGTCGCATCAGGGTCTCCCAGCAGATTAAAATCAAATAATTTCGGCATCGCCAAATCATTAAATAAGTATCCACTCTTTCGATCTTTCACATATTTAAACTTATAGTATTTCAAGACATCGTCCGCAATGAACTGTCTCGTAATACCACCATCTCTCCACTTCTGATTAAAGGCTTCACATACCCTCATCATCTCAAAGACATACCATTTAATTGACCAGGGCAATTCTTTAAAGCATTCATTACCCCTTTTGGAAAAAGGTTAGGGGAATACTCAACCATATACGACCTGGTTCAAATAACAAAGGAATCCTTCCTCTATGACCTTTGTGCCAGTTCCATTATAATAAAGATATCTATATCGTCTCCTATATCTATACTTCTTTCTACGATCCAGGGAAGGCACCTAATAATGGTATATTACCAACCGGTCTCACCAGAGTTCTAAACAACAGCCCCGCATTCATCACATAATGCCTCCATTTTCCATATAAACTTCTTTTATACTGCAAAAAATTCTTCGCTACGTCTACATTCTCGGGATACCTAAAAAATTGCCCAGTTTCAAACCAACATGCAGTCCACATCCCTCCTAGAGGGAACAACCGGTTTATCAACAGGTACAGTACCAATTACCTCCGAATCATCCATATCTTATCAGACGATGATGATTCCTCACTACTGGTAGATACAATAAATTTACTACTGGGTTTCGGATTTTTGAGCGCATCTACCACATACAGGAAAAATCTGTTATGAGTTTTTTAATCAAACAGGGCCCCCTCCCTCAGCCGTACCCAATACTTATTAATCTACCCAAAAGTTCAAAAATGCAACTACCAGTTCCAAGAAACTAATACAACAGCAGAAAAGATGGAAGCAGAGATACTAACCTGTACTAGAATAGCAACAGTCGCGACTCCGGTCACCGCTCGCACCTCAGATGACAAAAATTTGTTTCTTAGCAAGATCACACAATACTAGAGGACTGCGTTCAAAATTTGAAGATTTTTTTTCTCTAGAAATGCTTCTTTCTCTGTCTGCAACTGATTGTGGTTTAAGAGAAGATGGAAGACAAGCCTTTATATTATTCCGCGGTTTCTAAAACGACGGCTCCTCGGGACGCGTATCCACATCATCTCTCCTAGTAGGCATGTCTTTTCGTTTGCCTCATAATGGTTTTTGGAGTAACGTGTTATGTTATCACGTCTGTCTTTCTTCTCAGCCATTATTAAGGACTCACTATCCAAGAAGATTTGTACAGATCTTACAGCACGATTGCTTACAGCAATAACCTTTTACGCTGCACGATCCTGCTACGCTTTTTATAGCATGGTTCCAATTCAAAAATCTAAGTACAACTATTATAGCTGTCACTTACCTCAATTTCAGTCTCACAGCAGTAGAAAATTGGCAGCAAATTCTGCTTCAGTTATATTCCAGTAAAAAATTATCATAGATACAGAAAGAAATGACAAGACGACCTCAACACAAACAAATCATTTATTATCATCAATTATCCGACCTTACATATAATGATATAACGGATAATTCTCTTCACCACACGGAATGACTTTTCTATCAGCAGCTCTAACATCCTCTTTAGCAAGTTTATCCAGGGCGATTTATCGAACTAATCAGAGGCTCCGACCAAGTTCCCCCGATGATAACAAGTGTTCAAGTTGACAGTGACCATGCCCTAACACCAATAACTTATATATAGCATAAGATATTATGCCCTCGTCATCTCCGCAGACATAACACACTATATCTCAACATGCCACAAATATATAAGAATGACCTATACAGTTCAGATATGCTTCATTCAGCTCGACAACAATTCGATCTACATATTTTTGACCTGTGTCATCGGTGACTAGTCGATAATGTTATATGGTATCTTACAACAATTCTTCAAGCAGCTTCAAACACTTACAAGACAAGATAATAAAGTTCAAATTTATTATTCAAGAAAAACAATTTACAAGGACGAATACTTCAATCAGTTTAAAAATCATGATTACAAGTTCTACAGACAATTTTTTTCTTTTACAAAGAATAGCCCACGTTACAGATGACAGTGCAACACTTGAGAAAAAAATAATGGCGGGTCCAGCAGAAGAACTCAAAACCCAGGAAGAGGAACTGGAGGGAGGTAGATGACAAAATTAATCTCACCCCTCTCCATAAACCCCACCTCCACTGCGATGAAGGACCTCCTCCACCATTATCATACCAATCATTAGCAGGGTATCGCAATACTTAAGAGAAGACACCTCGGCCTTCTCATCCTCCGCGCTACCGCATCCTCTACAAGTATCCGAAGACAGGACCGACGGTAAGCAGCAAACAAAACCATATAATTGAAGCGCCACATTTGATGATAATCATCATCTGCCTCCTTACTTCTTCCTGCGACATCCCATGAAAGTTGGAGGAATAGAAGGATTGGAGTTGGCAAAAGAAAGACTTTGGTTTCAAAGTAGCGAATTTGCAGAATCATCATCTTCTTTTGAACCTCTCCTCGTACGCCTGACGATAGTTGTCACCATCGCTATACTTATACAAATCCAGACGGCTGACAGGTTCAACCAGGATGAATAGTGATAGACTATCTACCATTTTTATAGTCACAGCATTATTCCATTTCACCACTTCCAATACAGTCTTTATCACAAGCACACATCTCAAGCAGCATTTTGGGAGACCCAACAGTCAAAACAATTATCCCTCCAGATACATAGGAAGCATCAATACAGCATTAAAAATGACTGGACTTCTCAACCAACACCACTCGCTACACATGTTTCTCCTCTATTGGCGAGAGGGGGCAGGTGTGAGGGATTATTTATAATCCTATACTAAGTCGATATTAAGCTCATATAATTCGAAGTTAGCACGGGTAGCTAAACAAGGGCTGAAGGCAAGCAGTTCACAAACAGACTTCTCATCTACAGTTCGGGGATGTCGAAGCGGTCCAAGAACATCGCACTACAGAAAATACTAAGATGTCTATCAAACAATTCAATACATACAAACACTATTAGAGATTGTGTACTCACCTGCAGTTCGGAGATATTAAGATTCCTGTGACTTCGCGCTACAGAAGATACTCCCTCACTTAGAAACAGGTCGTATGCACGCGAACATCATAAGAGATAGTATATTCCAACGGTCTAAAAGTACAGCTAAAGAATATTAATAGATCCGTACAGATCAACAAATATCAAAATATTACAGAAGACCATTATGAAGACTCATCAAAACCTAATATTGTAACGTCCATTATCAAGTAACCAACAATTATATTATAAAGCTATAAAAAGAGACTTGGAGATCAGAATCCAGGACGAATATTTGTCACCCAGAGAACTCTGAGAGAAAGTCATCCCTACCATAACTCAGATACCCAGTCTCTTTCTCTTGTAATAGCTAACATTTATATAAAAAAACCATACTTTCAGAAATCCACAGGAGAGGTCGCGGTTTTTTACCCATTCAAGGGTTTCATGCTAAAACTCGTGTCTATTGCTTTTAGTTCCCAACCATAGTTCTACATTCGAAAGTGTAAAACACTGTTTTTGGTCTCTACGAAAAATAAGCTATTACACTAACTAGGTAATTTTTCATTTGTAAACTAGTTAAGTGTACTGTTGTGATCTAGTGTTGTGTTCTTAACCAATAATACAACTTTGACAACTACTATTAGGATCATAACAATCCTCAAACATATTAACATTTGAAAACATTATAAGTCTTAAATAATGAAAATGGCAAACCAAAAGTATTAACATGCTAACTGTGCAAGATTTATAGTGAGATAACACTTTTAGAGTCGTCGCTCATGACATCTAGTGATATAAGAACTCTAGATTTCGACGGTGTACTTGTACTCGTTCAACCCGCTCTCAGAACCATAACTCTCCGTTATAAGTTAAGGATGCTTCCACACAATTTTCCGTTAGCTCATTATTTTATTCTCTTTATCGTGCTTACAATTGCCAGGTCTGACTCAGAACAGTCTCCCATAGCATTAGCATCGCACGCCTCTTCTGAATACTTACCCGGAACTCTCTTAGCCGTTGACAGAGATGTTTGGCCCAGTTACAAGAATAGACAGTACTTTTTTTTCATTTAATGCTCGGAAGT
>JACGCM010002472.1:0-46155 GCA_014058105.1 Kingdonia uniflora
TGGTACACAAATTCAAACTCGAATCTGGTAGATCTGATGCGGGTTTTTAGAACTAGATCAAACACCTTTGAGCTTGGTCTGGGTGTGGTAGCATTTGATCATGAGTTGGGCCTTTTGCTCGATAAGCTTGGGCTTGCTGTTGCGCAACCCAGCTAAAACAATCTACCTTATTGAGCACAACCAGGCTGTCATCATGGTGGTCACTGTTAGGGCTGAGGCCGACAATACTTATCTGTATTGAGTCGGCTCTTGGGCATACAATTTAGGTGGTGGTTGGCGGTCAAGGCCATAATTTTGGTGCCGGTTTGAGTCTTGATTCCTCCACTATCATGAACTACATTTTTGATGTTCAAATCATAAAAGGATTATTAGGTCGTCACTCTTCATGGAGACGCTTTCTTAATGAAGAGATCTTCTATTATGCCCAACAGAGGTGGTTGGGGGGGGGAGTGCTCCTCTACCCAAAGCCTTATAAGTATATCAAGCCTATCTATTACGGTTGCTACATCTTGAACGAGAGTTGGTTTTCTTTGTTGCTGGTCTTTCACAGGCATCTTTGCTCTTGAAACTGACCATTTGTATCTCAATGCAACTCTGGTACCAATTGACGTGATTACTACGAACGCGGAAGCGAGATTCGTATGAATATCACGTTATTTCTAGGTTTAGAAAAAGCAACAAGTTTCTACTAAAATAATTAAAACTTATAAACAACTAAGTATTAAAATTACACCACCTCTCCTTTATAGCCTAGGTTTCCCTAATTTACTCCTACAGTAACTCTCCTAATCTATCTAATTAAGAACTAACCTTAAAATTAGAAATTGCTAATAACCCATAATAGATCTCTCCAACAGAGCATAAGCAACATAAAATTAAACATAAGTCTCACACGGGGTAGACGGCCCTATAAGGATCATGCCACGTCAAAATGTGTAACGTGGGAGTTAGGAGAGTAGCCTCTAGGATTTACTTCATTACAGTGGTCTCCAATATCCACAATTAGAAAAAAAGGGTTCTTCAAAGCGATAATGTTACTTTCGTAGTTTTGGCGATCCATCTTTGTGTTGGTCCGAGATTGTATTTTTTCAGCTTAAAATATGATATATGTATCTTAAGTTTTTATTTGTTCTTTTTACTTAAATATCAATCCAATTGTAATATTAGAATGGGTCTAGTACAATCCGCACCAAAGATACAAATTATACTCTACATGAAAGATACAAATATAAAGATAGTTCATATACTCAAACACAAATGATACAAACATACTACATCTAATGGCTAAATTCATTAAGCTCGAAATGGCTTGGATTCCCTATCACATCAATGAACCTATGACAATATTATAATGGAAAGTTAAAAATGACACAGGTTATTTTAGCTTGAAAACCTCTGAATAGGTAAAAAACTACGACCTCGGGTAAATGATTTCTGTAAAAGTATCTTTATTGCTTGAGGCAGATATCTTATTACAAGTGATCTCCAGATACAGAAATGCTTGAACCTTAGAAGTTTGAATATTTATAAGAATCTTGACAAGTAGTTTCTTGGTGATCTCTTGTATAATTTTCTGGTCTGTGTCTCTTTTGGAACTTTTTCTTATATAAGACTTCTCAACAGCTCTTTATCATGCTGGAGCATGAATTTTGAACAATGTGGTTAATGGTGGTTGATTGTGTACTAAAATTTTATGAGAGACAGGTGTCTTTGACTGGATAAGGTTTTTCAGTTTGAAGTTCGACCCACGTTCTTCACCAGTTCATGGAGTAGGTTGGAATGCTGACTGGAAAAGTTATGTTAAAAATGTGTGAGTCTGAAAGGGAGGCAATTCAAACTGGCGATAACTCGATTTTAGGTGAGATCGAGGGATAGGTCCCTATAATAACCCCCTCACAATCGAAATCACGAGTGGCTTTGGTTGAGAAAAGATCTGCATGTAATTGGTATTTGGGTTGAAGTTCTTAATAATGGAAATAGAGTAAAGATGGCTTTGAATGTATGGAAGTTACGCGGGTTATGGGGAAATGACGTGTATTAAATGAGGATGCAGATGTTGATGTATATAACAGTTATGATTTGAAGAGTCACGTCTGTAATGAATGATGACGTTTCAAAAAATATACCTACACAATAAATATAAGGTTATATAAATAGTACCTATATCGAATCTTTGAAGCAGAGTACACTTGTAATTTGTCAAATTTTCTAAAATATTGAAAATAGTAAAGACTTGGAGGATGGTCCTTAAAGAGAAGATTACGTCTAAAATATAGAGGTTGAAGTTCAAATACTTTGGCGACCGATCCTTGGAGATGTCGATACCCGCTCCTGCTCCTTCGGCTTATCAAGGTGTGTCGAAAGACAAAGTTGTTGAAGCTGAGGAAGATTTCTACTGTAGGTGGAGGTTTCACGTTGTCGTCTTAACAGGCGAGGAATGTTAGGCTTGTCTCCGTACTCTAGCAAAGGACAATGTTGGGGGGTTAAATATAGAGATAGGTATAACTACGGGGCAGTTATGTTAATTTCTTGTATCACTATGGATTCTTAGTTCAGGCCCTCTTCATCTCTGCCAACTCTTTGGAGGTGGCTGTTTCAGAGGAGGAGGTGATGGTAGTGGAGGAGGAAAATGAACAGTGTAAGTCTGCTTCTGCATTTCCATCACATTTTTGTACTTAGAAGACCTTCAGTTTGAAAAGTTGGTGCCAGCACTGAGTCTACTGTTTGCATAGTTTCCATTGGAAGTTTGACTAGACTTCGACCAATCTCATGTGAGAAAAGCTTTTTGTTGTTTCCAATTTCTACTTTGCATCAGGGTGAAAGATCACTGAAGGTGGAGGAACTGAAGGATTTGAGTTGTCGGAGTGCTTGAATGACCTGTTACTTGCAAAAGCACTAAAAAACTTATTATCTATAAAGTACCTGAAGTTTGGTACTGGCCATATTAGGCATCTTTAAAGTACCTGAGATCGATTAATGAAAGACTTATTATATGTAAAAAAAATGTGTAATCTTTTTTGACATGAATAAAATTTGTCATTCAATTACTTGTGCTGATATAGATATAAAATAGTTCGTAGAAATCGAGCTAAAATGTTTTGAAGAATGTATGAAATGAATTAAAATTTATGAATACCAAAAGTATTCTTATTGTAACATTCGAACTAAGATAATATATGCAAAAATTTTATGTTATATAACTATGAGTTGTTCTGTGGTTGGAAATGTGGGAGAGAAAATTGTAGGAAATCTGTAATGTAAAAATTCGATCTAGTAGAGATCGATAGAAGAAATCTGGAAAGAATAAGCTCGACCTGGAAAATAATAAACGTATGAGTTCGAGGAAAGCGATAAGTCCAAATAGTTTTTCTCAAGATTCTACGTTTTTTATTACGAGATAAAAAGTCAATATTACGATTTGAGGGAAAGTGTATAAATAAGGGTAGAATGATTTTTTGAATATGGAGAAGAGATTAGAATGGTATGGACTCGATCTCAGAGAATTTATCATGCTGCTGAAGGACGATTGGCCATAAAGATCGCTAAAGTGGAGGAAAAGATTTTTGGATTGTTTGGTTATGATGTCGAGTTACCAGTGAGGGAGTGTTAGCTCGAAGGATTAGATGTAAGGGGCAGGGAACTATAGAATGCCCTTTATTTCTATGAAGTATGTTTTCGTGAATTGGTGAGAGATCCTGCAGATCGAGAAAAAATGGTTAGATTAATTATTGAGGTGGAGATCGAATTTCACGATGCGATAATAGATGGAGGATATCTGAGCTGATGTGGTTGCCCAGGTCATCAAGGTTTTTTTAGATGTAATTATATGTAAAGTGCTATCATAAATAAATGTAAGTTTTGTTGAATTTACAGAAAAGATGAAAGTCAACTTGATCCTCTATAATTGTAAATGTCGTTTGAGACTGTTTTGATAATAAATTTTGAATAACTATGAAAATTTTGTTAGCTTTGAAAATGACGTTACTAGTACAATAAGTATAAAAAACAAGAATAGAAAAAACGCAGGAGCTTCTAGTTTTGTTTTTATGTAGAGCTGCAAAAAATCTGATATCGTGTGAGTGTGTATCATCATGAGTATGGGAAGTCATAGAAAGATATGGAAACAGGAGAGAAAAAAAGATTAAAATATGAGGGGAGGGGTAATAATGGAAAGATAGCTTTATTGAGAAGGTATAAGACGTTTAACATGGATAGTGGAAAAGACGCCTCAGTTCCAAAATCGAGGACGGGTCGTGCGAGGCACAATAACTACCTGCTGTTTAAGAGAGAGAATAATTAGTGCTTCTTCCTCATCATTCAAACATTTTTCAACTTCTAAAAATTTGGAGAGCACAGAGAGAGAAGCGTGAAAAAATTATAGAGGATTTGGTAAGGATTTATCTGAGGGTGATCAACAGTCGAAGAGAGTTGTTGGCACTGAATCACGTAGGTGGTTATACTGTAGTAGTGTGAGGGAAGGACTTGGCGCTACTGTGGATTCTTAGTCTGATACTGAAGGTTAGTAGAGACGTGTACTGTATATTTGTGTTTTTTGCAAATCGTAATCTGTTTTAAGCAAATTGCTAAAAAAATACTATTTATAGCAATCTATGAAATTTGACATATAGACAGAATATATGAAAGATATGTTGTATATGAATGATCGATGTGTATGAAATAATGATAAATACCTGAAACTGTATATAGGTCTAACGTGAGAGGTATTTGTGTTGGATCAAAACTTTAGAATTGTTGTTGAGATGGATAGTCCGCCTGTTAACAAGATGTTGACCTCTGTTTGGGCGGTAGAGTTTGATAGTGAGGTTGATGTAGGATTGGAACAATTTTTAGGTTTCCCTGGCCAATTGGTGACATATCCTCTCGGTTCGAATGCATTTAGAGAATTTTGTAAAACTAAGGCTGCTGTAGGAGGGACATGGGGTGACTGCGTAGAATACACTGGTAGGCTGTTTAGGTGGTGCACTATAGTGACAGGGGAGGAATATTTTTATTTGCTAGCCTACTTGGAGGAGGAAAAATGAAATAGGGGTATAGATTAATTGATCTCGTTGGAATATTTTGATGGAAGTGTTCGGAGTGACCTCTCAGAGGGTTTTTTGTATTACCTATCTCAATTAAAGTATGAGTTGAGTCTTCCCCTTACCAATTTGGCGAAGGGGATTATGAATAACATTGGGGCATGTCTTGTTCAATTAAATGGGAACATGCAGTAGGTAATAAGTATTTGTGACCATCTGAATGAAAAATGGGAGAATAGGGGCAAAGTAAGGAGGATATTCCCTGAGGATATATTGTAGTTTTATGGGGTAAAGAATTATCACGCCATTGGTGGGGTATATTTCTGTGCGAGCGCAACTCGGCCCCGCTTCTTCGATTTGAATTAAGCAGGTCGAGCCTAGAATGACAACATAATAAGGGTAAAGGGTAGTTGCCTTCAGAGGGATGATGAAGAACCTTTGGATCTTTTGCTTAGAACTGTAAAACAAAGTAAGTATAACAATGCATAGAGTATAATATTGATATGTTCGAGCTGATGATCTCTGTTGATAATAAAAATGTCGTGTACGGCAGGCCCGAAGTCCCTGGTGGAGAGGAAGATTCGTTGTTGGACGAAGTTGCTGAGGAAGAGGTTGAGCTCGAATTTGTGTTGGAAGGACTTGGCCTTAGCAGAAAGAAAAGGGTTAGGAGTAAGTCGAAAAAGGTTCAAAAATCTCAATCGACTAGGCTGATGGCGGGTGTTGAGGATAGAAAGAAGAGATAAACTGGTGGGGAAGGTCGAATCAATTTGGCCAAGACCCTTAGAATAGATAGTTCGGCTCAGCCAGAGTCTATTACGTCGAGTAAATTAGCTCGAACGTTCCAAAAAAAATGGATGCTGAAGCGTCCATCAGCCTCTTGTACCACTAGAAGTGGTGAGGTCGATAGAAAAGGAAAAGGGAGAAGGATCAAACCAGTGGGAAAGTTGGGGGTAAAGGTCGCTGAAGAGCGACCTGCTGCTGAAGACGATCTCAAAGAAGTAGAAGGAAGGGTCAGGCTGGCGGCTCTTCACGGAGAGGAGGATATGAGCAAGATGGTATGTATTTATGTTTGATCATGTGAAATATATATTTATTGCATTTCAAACTCGCGCTGAGGTCGATTTGTGTTTTACAGGTTGCTCGATTGGCGAGGGGGATTTGGCTCAGAGTGGAAGAGGAAAAATATGAGCTGAAGAAGGTAAAGATCAAGCTTGAAAAAATGGTAGCTCGAGCTAAGGCTGATGCTCTCAAGGAAGCAAAAAATCTGGAGGCCCTGAAGGCTTCCCACGCAGTGGCGATTGGCCATATACAAGCGAAGATGAGAGTAAATCTTGAGGAGGGGGCGGAGTGCAAAAGGCTTGGGCGCCACCTGATGTTGAAGGGATATTCTAAGGATGAGTTGGATGCCATTAAGGCAGACACCTATGTTGAGGATGGTGATAATGAAGAAGTGGAAGAGGTTGGCAGGAGTTGTTGATGGGCTAGACGGTATCTCCCACTAGACGATGGTAGACAATCAAGGGGATGACACCAAACTCCCAGAGGGCAAGAATGAGAAGGTTTTATAGAGAAATGAATTTGTATGAGTATTTTGGAAGTGTCCTATAAATTGTAGATCGTGTGTATTGAATAGACTTCTGTAGGTGAGCCATATTTTTTTAACCCTCTTATAGGCACTTAGAGAAATGAGTCTCAGAATCAAAGATCTAGAGACCAAACTTGCCAGGGAAAAAGAGATCCCCACATCCTTGCTGTCTACGCAAGTAGAGCTGCATGTTAGATCGGAACTGGCCATTTGACTTGTATGTTATTTTGACATAAAGCTGCCAAGTAAATAAGACAATAAAGAATGTAGAGGCAGACCAAAAACTTGTTATCAGTTTTAGAAAAATGACACTACTATAGTGCATAGGAATATCCAAAGTTTTTAGACAAAGTAGCATATATAAAATATGTACCTTAGACTTCGAAATATATGTCATGGAGCATCCATCTGAGATTGTACTTTGACCTTTAAGTCTAAAAGTAGTTGCACACGGTAGATGTTAGAAATCAGATATCATTTAGAAATGAGATATATATATATATATATATATATATATATATATATATATATATGCACGTTAATGTGTATTATGAATCGAACTATATATAATGTATCTATATTGTACAGGTCGAATTGGATTCAGTTCGCTCGCGCGAAGATGAGGCGCTCCAATGTAGCCGAGAATTTGCAGAGGAGTTGGATAGGGTGAGGGAGGCGAATGAGGACAGAGAAGACCAGCATGTAAAGGTGTATTTCAAATTGTTTGAGGTAACCTAAACTATTGTCGACCTCACTCGTAAGATCCAAGAGAAAGATGCCGAAATTAAAAAGGGGCTAAAAGAGCTTGTGGAGATAAAGGAACATTCCGTGAAGCTTTAAAGTTGGATTGACATGCTGATGGTTAAGAGTGGGCAGGCTAAAATGGCTTAATACTGCATTCAGGCACTAGAAAGATTGGAAGGACAATCTCGAGCCAATTTTCAGAATTGTAGAAGCGAGCTGGAGTGATTGAAACATAAAATAATTGAAAAAGATAACAAGCTGAAGGTAGCTCGAGAAAATCTACTGGCTTTGAAAGCTGTAGCTGAACACTTCCATATAGCCCTACCCGCCAAGGATATGGAGTTTCAGGGGATGCAATAAAAGTGTGATGATTTAAATGAGAGGGGTGACACGATTGAAGGTCGAATTGACGCAAGCCAACGTGTGAGTCTAGAAAGTTGAGGATGGAGAGAGCCCGAGGGGGGGGGGTAGAAATGATGTTGAAGTTCCTCTAGTCCAAGGGGATGTATTAGCCTGTCAGGTTGAATTAGAGAGCTGGAAGGTTACGTAGCTCGAATTCAAGGGCATTTGCAGAAAAGGAATGCAAACTTAAGGGAATGCCAACATAAGTTGGATGCTGCTCTTGTCAGGGAGAAGGTCTTGGAAGGAGAAATCAGGGTGAAGGAAATTCTGATGAAGAAAAAAGATGACTTGTTAAGAGATACTTCAGCTAAGGAAAAGTTGAATGCAAAAATTGAGAGACTTTGCGCCCAGGTGGTGGACCTAGAGGTCATTTATCAAGCTAAATCAACTAAATTTATCCAAAAATTAGAAGAGAATATAGCTTTTGATGCTCGGACATAAATAGAAATGGCACATCAGAAGAAACTTTATGCGATTTTTGGAGTCACGCCTCGAGAAGGTTAGATCTCACTTTTCAAGGATCGTTGTATCTCATGCATAGCGTGCAGACCTGTTAAGTTGACCATTACGTATCTTGTAAGGATGTAAAAAGACTTGAGTTAGAACAAGATACCTTGTTCAAGTGTTTGTCTGACAATGGATGCATTTGTAGAGTTAATATAGACCAAAGGAACTGTATGACCTTCATGGAAATGTATTTTGGCCTTCGACCTACTGATCTGATAGAGAGGGGCAGAGTTACTGTAACTCGCGAATTAAATTCTGATCGACCTCCTGCTGAAGGGTAAAACATGGTTAACATCCCAGCAACAGAAAATAATCTATTGTATTGTGACCTAAAAATAAATAGTATCTGTCACAGAAATATTAAAATAGATTAAAGCTGGTATGACCTTTGCCTTATCTTAAGTCTGGTGGGGTCTTTTATATAAAACAAGCTTTTACATTTGTTCTAGTCGCAAAGATGGGTTAAGTTAGTCAAACCAAGTGAATCCTGATTTAACTGTAGTGATGCTGCAGACATATTAAAAGATATGAAGGCTAGTATTACCTTTGCCATATCTTATGCCTGTTAGAGTCGATGTTATAAAACAAGTTTCTACATATGTTTCAATCGCAGAGATTTAGTAGAGTCAACCAAACCAAGTATTATCAAGTTATGTTACAGACATATTAAAAGATATAAAGGCTAGCATTTCCTTTGCCATATCTTATGCTTGTTAGAGTCGTTAATATAAAACAAGTTTCTACATATGTTTCAATCGCAGAGATTTAATAGAGTCAGCCAAACCAAGTGTTATCCTTGATTTAACTGGTATAATGTCCCAATCAAGTTGAAGTAGATGAAGGCTAGTATTACCTTTAGCCTATCTCATGTTTGGTAGAGTCTTTGATATAAAACAAGTTTATACATTTGCTTTAATCGTAGAGATTTAGTAGAGTCAGCCAAACCAAGTGTTATCCTTTATTTAACTGTTATAAGATCGACTGAAAGCTAATATTATCTATGCTTTAATCTATAAAATGTGGTTAAATCTACGTAAGTAGAGAGATATTGTGAAAAGCTAGGAAGTTTCATTGATCAGTTCAAAATTTACATTGGATGGAAATGAAAATCTCACTTTTGGAATGAAAAAAATAAAAGCGAGAAATTGAAATGGAGTAGTATGATGCTTAATAATAGTACCATTTCAGTCGCCCAGTGTTCCAAGGATTTGAAATAGGATTCCCTCTTCTATCATAAGATAATATGTTTCCAGGCCTGAGAGACTTGTGATAATGAATGGACCCTTCCAATTGTCAACAATTTTTCTAGCATGAGGCTCTTTACGATGTTGAGGAATCTCTCTGAGGAAGAGATCATCGATTTGGAAGGTACAGTTTTAGACTCGGTTTTTGTACGATCTGGCTATGATATGATGATATCGACCTAGGTTAGCGATGGTATGTTCCCTGGTTTCATCGATCATATTAAGGTTGCAAACCAATTCAAACTCATTTTCCTCATCAGTTAGCTCGTGATCTTAAACTGGATGATGGTATTCAAAAGGAATGATGACCTTAGTGCCATAGGCAAGGATGAATGGGGCGTATCCTATTGACTGTCTGGGAGTGGTACGATATGCCCATAAAACATGAGATAGTTCTCGAACCTAATTCCCTTTTTTCTGTGAGTGAAGCTGTTGTTTGAGTCGATCCACGATGGTTTTGTTGGTGATTTCGGCTTGGTCATTGCCTTGAGGATAGTAATGATTGGATGGTAAGTGGATGATATTGTGTTGGTTGAGGAAGGTTATAATTTTTTCCCCAACAAATTATGGCCCGTTATCGATACGAATTAGGTGGGGGCACCCAAGCCGAGTGATGATGTGTTCCCAGATTAAAGAGATGACCTCTTCTTCTCTGGCTCGAAATAGTGGAATTGCATCTACCAATTTTGAAAAATAATCGATAGCTACGAGTAGGTGACGGCGGTTACCTGAAGAGTTAGGGAATTCCCCAACGATATCAAGTTTCTATCTTTTGAATGGCCAGAACACCTTACTTGTATGGATTTCGAGCGCAGGGGCGCGTATCATGTATCCATGTCTTTGGCAGATATCACATCTGCATGAGTACTTCTTTGCCTTCTTACGCATGCTGGGCTAGAATACTCCTTGTATAATAGCTCTGTTTGCTAGTGATTGACCTGCGGCATGGGAGCCACATGTTCCTTCATGTAATTCACGAAGCATTACATATGCTTTTGGTTTGGAGAGGCACTTGAGGTGAGGCTCCGTGACAGAAATGCAGTATAGCATACAATTTTGATTTGTGTAGCGCTTTGTGTTGTTGATCAGCTGTCGGCACTCTTTTGGATATACTGGAAGTGGTCTGTTGTAACTATTATCGATACCGAGGTAGGCTAAGAAAGGCTTTCCCCAATCGTCCTCTCCCCCTTTATCGCCCCCTGTGTTGATTATGCATACAGAAATGCGATCACTGTCGGGGTTGAAATGATTTTAATCTGGAGATATTGAGCTTCTATACCTAAGACCCAGGCTAAATATGCCAAGGAATCGGCGTGTCTATTTTCACCTCGAGGAAGATAATCGAAAGTTGCTTTCGTAAACTTGTTTATCCTATCTGCAATGCGGGCTGCGTATTCTATCATCTTTCCATTCTTCTTATACTGCTTAGTGCAATGGTGGACGATGAGTAGTAAATCTGTGTAAACCAAAAGTTCAGAGACATCGAGCTCAAGAGCAAGGTCGAGTCCATGAATGAGAGCTTCATATTCAGTGACATTATTTGAGGCCTCAAAATCCAAGCGGTTTGATTTATCAATTCTGTCATTGGAAGGGGTAATCAATGCGATTCCAATTCCTGACCCTGCGTGTCCTGCTGATCCATCCGTGAGAAGTCTCCACCCTTTTGCTGTAATCTATTCAGCTTGCTCGTCAAATAGTTTGGGGGGTGGATCTTCGGGAGTTTCTTCTGTAAGGTCAGGGTTGTGCTCCTCCCACTCGGGATCTTCCACTGGAAAATCTGCGAGAAAATCTTCAACGGCCTGACCCTTTTCGGAATGACGTTGTTCGAACTTGATATCATGTTCTCCCAGACTGATGGACCATTGCTACACTCTTCTTGATTTTTCTTTCTTGGATAGAACTTCCCGAAGGGGGTAGTTCCCTATAACTTTGACTGAATGATCTTAGAAGTAGTACTTGAGTTTCTGTGAAGTATTAACAAGAGTGAGAAGAAGTTTCTCAATTTTAGAGTACCTCGTTTCTGTTGGAGTAAGGGTTTTGCTGATGATGTAGACAGGTTTCTCGATTTTCCCTTTAACGCAAATGAGAACCGAGCTGAGTGAAGTATCTGTGACTGCTAGGTAGATAATCAGTTCCTCATTATCTACTGGGGTGCTCATTATGGGAGACCTCCCCAAATAGGTTTTGAGATCCTGAAAAGCTGCTTCGTATTCTGATGTCCATGTGACCTCTACATTTGGCTAAACTTTTCCTCATTAGGTATAACCACTGAAACAAAACGGATTATAGCAGCATCTATTATAGATAGGAGGCCATGGCCTGCTATAAAGCCGAGGATCTGATGAATGTTGGAAAGAGGGAAACTGTCCTTTAGAGTATGTCTGTTCAGATTGGTGAAATCTATGCAAACTCAAACTTTTTTGTTCTTCTTTGGGTCAATGACAATATTGGATATCCAGTCTGGATATTTGGATTCTCGAATGAATCCCACTTTGATCAATTTCTCGATCTCGGTGTTAACTTCATCTCGAAGACGAGGTGATAGTCATCGCTGCTTCTGTTTGACCATCGTGGCGTTGATGTTGATGGCTAATTTGTGGCATGCCTTGGCCGGATCAACCACAGGCATTTCTTTGAAAGACAACACAAAAAAGTCTCAATTTAGTTGTAAGAACTGAATGAGAGCATCCTTTTCGTGTTGAACCAGCTTAGTACCAATGAAAGTACCTCCGCTAAGTCCATCAATGTTGATATATATTTGTGGGTTCCTCTGTAGAAGGTTGAAGGTTGAGGTAATCAGCTTCCTAAAATTGTTATGCAGCAAATTTTTCCGAAGTATCTAGGATAGCAGAGATGGTATTTTTACAAGCTCGAGAGAGCCTCTGACTACCCCTGATCTCATAGATACCATTGTCGTATTTGAATAAGAGTGCCTGATGATAGGTGGAAGAGATTGCATCCATGTTGTGAATCCAGCAGCGGCCCATAATCCCGGGATAACGAGATTTGACGTTGATGATATAAAAAATGAAGTCAATGGTGGCTGGTCCTACGGTAATAGGCAAGATGATCTTGCCTACTCGTTCTTCTCTGGAACCATTGAACTCACTGATATCGGTATCGCTCTGAATAAATTGGTCGGCCAAACCCATTTGGTCGATAGTGCTCTGAAATAAAATCTCAATACCGCATCCAGTATCGATCATCATTGTGTGCATGAAAAAGTTTGTATTTTTGAGCATTATTACTAATGCATCATTATGTGAAAATTTTACATGGCTAGTATCGTAATCATTGAAAGAAATCTAAAGCCAGCGATTGATTGACTCAGGAAGAAGCTTGGCTTCTTTGTCTTGAGGTGTGAGATCGCAGCATTCTGATAGTCTCTTGCACTTTGATCTATTAGAATTGGTGATCTGATTGATTTCGATCATGTTGTTGTGGTACATATGGTAAAGATACTTCTCTTCAGCTTGATCATTGACCTGAATAACTTTAAGCTACTTCTTATAGTTGCCATCCTTGTATGATTCCAGGTCGACAATATATTCGAGCATCCGTCTCTCTTTTAAAATGTACTCGAGCAACCTCTATAAAGCATAATAATTATCAGTAGAATGATGGTTTACCTTATGATACAGGCAATATGGTCGACTATCGATTGGTTCTAGTGGTAGAGAGACGTGGAAGAGCTTATCCTTCAAAAGTAGTAGAAAAATTGTGGAGATTCGGACGTTCATCTTTGGGAAGATGGGTTTGTTCAGCGGACCGCCTTTCCGAGGGTAGCCAATGTTGCCCTTGGTGTGCTTTTGATCTCCTTGTTCCTCCGTTGGTTCGGTGCTTCGATCTGTAGATGAACCTTTGGTAAAAATGAAGGATTTAGTAGATTTTTGTCACTCGGACATCATCCTCTCTAGGTCAACGCAATTATTGACCTTGATGATCATATCTTCCAAGGTTGCAGGTTGGTTGAGGAAGAAGTACTCTTTGGCCTTGCAGTCGAGCTGGAGCGCGTTGGTGAAAGCAACAACAATTATTTTTTGATCGAGGTTATCCACTTCACGCGTGATCTCTAAAAATTTATTCGCAAAGGCCTCGAGCTTCTCTCCGTGTGACTATTTAAGACTGATAAGAGAATACAAATTCTACTCTTTGTCCCTGTTGTGAGCATATGTCTTGATGAACTGTTTCTACAATTGGTCGAATATATATATGGAGTCCTCAGGGAGAGAGTAGAACCATCGGAGTTGTTCCTCCTATAGACTTGTGGTAAACAGACGACAGAGGATGTGGTTGAGATTGGAGTATAACCCCAATGAATCACTGTACTGTTGAATGTGCTCCATCAGGTCAGTACCTTTGTATTTATAAATTTTTGGAGTATGGAAACCTTTCGGTATCTCCATATCGAATAGCTCTTTGGCAATTGGACTTCCTTGTAATTTTGTGATGTCGCCGACAGTACCCAGAACTTGTGCTTCGATCAACTCCTTAATTCGTTCGTCCATATGCTCTTTCGTGACGTAATGGCGTATTAGTTGAATCGTTGGACGAGCAGGTTACAGATGATGAGTACTCATACCTTTACTCAGGCAATCTCGTGCTGGAACTTGATGTTGAGGTCGTCGTTCTTCTTCCTGACGTACGGAAATTTGGTGACCTCGACTGGCTTCAGACTAAACCTCATCCCCCAAATGTATGGAGGGTTGTGATTCGTGCTAAAGATTCCTGGAAATAGCTTTTCCGGTGACTCCTCAAGGTCCTAATCTTTCCCTTGTAGAAACATGGGAGGTCACAGGCAACTGATCATGGCCTCTTGCTGGGGGAGTCTGCTGAGTATTTTGCAGAGCCTCTAGGGCAGTCAGTATTATTGTCATCTGGTCTTCATGTTGTTTGAGCACTGTTAAATGTGCTTATCGTTCTGTGTTGAGCTCTTTCTCACGGAGCTCCCGATCCTTAGTTAACTGAAGTTCAAGCTTGACTTGTTTCTCTATTTCAGCGTTAAGATTCGCCTGCAGCTCTGTAAGTTGCCTCGACTCCATTGAAATATCAAGCTGGGTGCCTGTAGCCGGTCCTCTGGAAGTAACCATGATTGAAAATTGTAGTGAAAGAATGCCTTAAGATATCATGGAAATGCACTCTTTCCTACAGACGGTGCCAAATTTAATGGCCAAATTCTGTAAGCTCGAAATGGCTTAGAATTTGCTATCACACCAATGAATCTGCGACAATATTATAATATAAAGCAAAAAATGACACAGGCTATTTTAGCGTAGAAAACCTCTGAATAGGTAAAAAAACCATGACATTGAGTGGAGGATTTTTGTAAAAGTATATTTATTGCTTGAGACGGATATCTAATTATAAGTGATCTCTAGATACAGAAATGCTGGAACCTTGTAACTAAGAAGTTTGAATGTTTCTGGGAATCTTGACAAGTAGTTTCTTGGTGATCTCTTGTGTAATTTTTTGGTTCTTGTCTCTTCTGAAACTTTTTCTTTATATAGGCCTTCTATGTAGCTCTTCATCGTGTTGGAGCATATTTTTCGAACAATGTGGTTAGTGGCAGTTAACTGAATAACTAACGAGTTCATGAGAGACAAGTGTCTTTGACTGGTTAAGGTTTTTTAGATTGAAGTTTGACCCACGTTCTTCACCAATTCATGGAGTAGGTTGGAATATTGATTGAAGAAGTTATGTTAAAAATGTGTGAGTCTGAGATGGACATAATTTGAGCTGGCGACAGCTCAATTTTAGGTGAGATCGAGGGATAGGTTCCTACACTACACACCTAAATACTATAAATTCGAGCTTCATAATAAAACAACTAGATTATCAGATCACTCATTTGCTTAACCAAATCATTTTGGGCCTCAATGATAAGGATGCACTTCACAATTGTTATTATGAGATTCAGAATAGCCATCTCGAGAAATCGAAGAAGATGAAATATCATCCTATTGATAAGTATTACTAGTACTGTATTGCCCAGGCTCTATCTCGGACTGCCCAGAAGAGCCATAGTATGAATCATATGGGGTTTGATAAGATTCATACATAGTCCTCCCACGAGAATAAACAGGCTCCCATTATGAAAGTATGAGACATTATTTGAGGGAAAACAAATCATGTACCCATTATTGAAGTCTATATGTACTATTGTATAAATGAGGCAAAAAACTAAAAATGGAGTACTATGGCTATTGCCCTCTTCATCACCTTTTGTCATATCAAATAGCATTAAAATAATTAAAATCAATATTAAAAAAATCAACTATCCACCGATCTGATTTTTGAAACTCATGAAAACTCGCCCGAGCTGGAACGAGTTGTCCCGAGTTATTGCTTTTCTAAGTTTTCAGCCAAACTCAGATCGGGCCAGGCTGATTCCGATACAGCTCGCCCGAGTTGGTCCAAGTTTTTGAACCATGGTAACAATACCAGTGCCAAATAAAACTCTAAGAGGAGAATGAAATTTAAAGATAACACTTTAATCCACCACCACCTTGTCTTTACTTTGATCTCGTCGGCTCACTGCCAACACTATCCCCTAAGCATAGCCCTGATGACGTTGTGCCCTACCCTGGTGATATTACCTATAACCTTGATAATGTTGTCCTTGACCCTGATAATGTTCACTCTAACATGTGAACCTTGTCCATGTTCATGAGGTCGTTGCTAAAAACTTTACTCATCACAAAGAAATAAAGCCTAACCATTGTTCATGTTCTCCACAAGTAAATAAGGTCCTGAAGTATGTGCCCCCTAAGTTAGAACAACTGCCCTTGTATCTGAAAGTCAATCATCCATCTAATGCTTTCCATATACCCCTGAAGATTATGGTGAGGGTAGGTGGTGAAAGGTACTCTCATAGTATTCCATTTTCTTCTTAAAGCCATATTTGACATTAGTGTTAAGCTTTCTTTTATTTCATACAATAGGGTCCTTATTACATGTTTATAACCTCCAAGGGGTGTCTCTCTATAACCTATTAACTACCCTAACTAATAACTAACTAGTCTTTTAGGCTTCCATATGTGGGCTTCCAAACTATTCAAACTTGGGCTTGGACCTGGGTTATAAAACCCCCGCTTTTGGGTGTCCATATATTCTTGAAGTAGCTTGCTCTATTCAAAACCTAACCATGAAACCCAAAGGGTTAACCTTGGATAGGAAAGAATGCAACCATTCTTTCAAGATAGCAGGAGATACACTTTGTGTTACCTCGTTAAAAACCTTGCATGGAAAATCCTTTACTAGGACAAAAACCATTGCGAAGGGTAAAAGAGGACAAAGTACTTTAGTCATCAAGTTCATTGAAAAACCTCTCTCTGATGGAGAGTCTCCCCCTGACACTTGTAATCTGCTAATTCTTCTCATCCCAATGCTGACATAGATCATCATTTTGAAAGGTCCTCTTGCTAATGCCTTTGGGAACAGGTCATCTAGATTTTTCATTAAGTGAACTTATTGAATGTCAACTACTCTAATCTCTTGTAGTTCATGTGTGTGGAAAATTTTTGGCGAGATGTGCTTCGTGCGATCTACTTTGATGAATCCACCTCTGAGTTGTTGGATGCTGATAAAGTTGTCTTCAAAGATTATTGTAGGTAAGCTTCTAATTGATTGTAATCCGCAGCACATGTCGATGTGGTTAATAAGTACTTTGCGCTAGACAACTTCTCTTCTAGCTTCGTGCAGTGCTAGGTTCTCGAATTGATTAGAAGATGTTGCGACTATCGTCTGCTTCACCGATCTCCACGATATTGCCACATCATTTATCATGAATACATTTCCTATCTATGATTTGGCTTTGTGTGGGTCTGAGAGATAGCCAGCGTCTGCATACCCGATCAACTAGTTACTTGCCTTCTTTAACTAGAAGGGTCCTAAGTCGATTGTTCCTTCTAGGTAACAAAATAAATGCTTTATACCATTCCAATGCCTTTGTGTAGTGGCAGAACTATGTCGCGCTAATAGATATGCTGCAAAGGAAATGTCTGTCATTGTACACCAAGCCAGGTATAGTAAAGCTCCTATAGCTCCTAGGTAAGGGATTTTTGGTACCAAGAGTTCTTTACCCTCATCTAGAGGATGAAATGGGTCAGACTTGATGTCTGGAGATCTCAAAATCATTGGTGTTGGTATTAGAAGACTTTTATCCATACATAATCACTGTAAAAAATTCTTGGTGTACATTGGTTGATAAATCAACATGTTGCTAGGTAGTTGCTATATCTGTATTCCTAAATAGAACATGCTTGTACCTAAATCTTTCATTTCGAACTCCTTCTTTAAGGAGGCGGTAACGTCCTTCATCTTCCCCTTAGTTCCGATGAGAGTAAGGTCGCCTACATATACTGCGATTATAGTAACTCCCGCGTTTATCTTTTTGATAAGCACACATGGGGCAATCAGATTATTGGTCAATCTACAATTTCTAAAATGCTTTGTTAACTGATTGTGCCACATGACTCTAAATTGCTTGAGTCCGTATAATGATTTTTGTGCTTTCAGTGTATACCTTTTCTTATCCCCTAGTTTAACATGCTTTTGTAAAGGATATCCCTCAGGTATTTTCATGTGAATGCATGTATCCAGCTTACCGTACAGGTATGCTGTAACCATATCCATTAGACGCATGTCTAGTCCTTCTTTGACTGATAAACTGAGTAAGTAACGAAACGTGCATGACTTTGTCCATCACGGGGCTATAGGTCTCATCGCAATTGATTCCCGGTCTTTGAGAGAATCATTGTGCAACTAAATGAGCTTTGTACCTCATTTTGTCCCCGATTCATTACATTTCTATATGAGTACCCATTTATATCCAACTGCCTTTGTAGAATCATCCAACTGGACTATTTGCCCAAATACCTCTCAGTTTGCGAGAACGTCCAACTCTGCTTTGATCGTTGATTCCCAAGGCGACCAATCTTGTTGTCGTTGGCATTTAGTAACGGTTTTTGGATCAGGATCCTTATCCAAAATGGAGAGAGCGACTGCATATGTTAATTTTTTTTTGACAACTGCTATTGTGTGATCAAGATGTTCTTCGTCTGGCGAGACATGAAATGTAGAAACCTCTAGGTTTGCTACTTGCTCATTTGCCTCGATTTGGGCTAATTCTTTATGTATATCCTCTGTAGGTACAATTGATTTGGTAGCTATAGATGCCTGAATATTAATTGTTGGCAGTCTGCATTGCCTCTTAACGCTGACTACACCACTAGTCGATGGTTTTAGTTCTTCTAT
Source organism: Kingdonia uniflora (assembly GCA_014058105.1). NCBI lineage: Eukaryota > Viridiplantae > Streptophyta > Magnoliopsida > Ranunculales > Circaeasteraceae > Kingdonia > Kingdonia uniflora. Next base: position 18,777 of record JACGCM010002472.1, read on the forward strand.
GACTTTGACCAAACCATCAGTCTGCGATCCTCTAACATATTTTGATAAACATCTAGTAAAAGCCTTCTGCCGCTTCTTAGGTGGAGGCACTGTATGATCAGTGTTCATCTAAGTCTTTCTAGGTCTAGCATGTCCGCGTTTAACCTTTGATTCATTTGTTATATTGGGTGCAGATACCGCTAGTGGTATCTTAACACACGCTGGTATATTCCTAGCAGGTACGTGTGACTTTGTTACTTTGGATGCATTAAACACATCGAGTAGTTCAAGTGCTATCATGTATAAGTATAGTAGCTTAAAAACCACTTTATTACTTTGGGAGTTTAATGGATCTAGATGAGAGAGTTGTGGTATATTCCATGAGATTTTAATATCTAGAACATCACGCTGTACTTTTGTCTTAGTATCTCCTAACGACGGGAAACTGTCTCATCAAAGTGACAATCTACAAAAAGTGCAGTAAGCATATCCCCCGTACTAGGTTCTAAAAATCAAATGATTGATGGTGAATCATAACCTACGTACACTCCTTGGCGTTGTTAGAGCCCCATTTTTATCCTTTATAGTGGTACAATAGGAGCATGTATTGCACATCCAAATGTGCATAAATAGGTGGCATTGGGTTGATACCTAGTCACCAGTTACATTAGTGAGTATTGATGGTAGGCAATTGTAAGATAAGAGACATTGTCTTACAATTTCCATCAAATGTTTATGAATTTGGACTTGTAATGAAAACATGATATCATAATAAGTTTTTTTATTCATAATAAAATGTTGTACATATTAAAATACATTAGTAACTATTGAATACTAATTTAATGTAATTATGGTAACAGGCTGTTTATTCGTGGGCAGATGGTATTGGGGTCTCTTCATCATCATTTGTATTGGTGAGAAGTTTGTCAGTTTTCTTCACTTCTGTTGGAAGAACTTTGACAGTGTTCTCACTGATGCCCAACAGTTGATAGCTTTGTGACCAACTCGTCCGCAGATGTGACATATGACTTATCCATCCTTCTTATTGTGAGCTATTTTGTGAACTCTCGATTGAAGTGCACAGGGCTGTTGCATTGCCTTTATAATCATGTGCTTAGTACGAACACCGTTGGGGAGAAATTTGTGAAGAATTTTCCTTTTTCCTAGTTTTATACTAGGTGACATTCTTGTCATGTTGGCCAAATTTTGTTTGGCGGGTGTTGGTATGTTAGGAGGTTGTCCTAAGGTGAGCATATATACAAATATGTCAACATACCTCATAAAATTTGCTACAATCTCACTCTGGTGCAGAGGTGCATCAGGTGGAGTGGCAATGGAGTGGACTTGGTCAAAGATAGTAGGGAAAGAATATTTGTACGTACTTCTTAGACTTGTCCAATGGACTTCGCTTGAATGGGGAAATTTTTTGATCGGGGGACCGGCCATGACTTTTTCTCTTCTGACACATCCGTTTAAAACGCAATAAGAGAATTTCACAAAATGTTCTAGGATTGTCGACAAAACAATATTTGTTTCGGAGTCCTTTGCAGAAATAATGCATAAGAATGATCAACGCTTTCATTCTTTCACTGGTACTCCCGTTCCCCTTAAAAATGATCATATTCTAAATGAGCAGCAGAATGGATGGTATGGCTAATAGAGTCTTACTTTAGCAAGGTCTCCATTATATTATCCTATATTAGGTAGTTTTCTCCTGACTTTTTCAGACTAGGAAAACTTAAGTTTTTGTTATCTGTTACTGTGATCATAGATCTATAGTAAGTACATAGAAATTACTTTTACTATTCAATTAGCCAATAAAGCATATGTAAAATAAAGAAGCTTTGTACAAATTGTACAAACTTACTAAGTACAGATCTAGACTATCACATAGTTAGGGAAAAGGGGAATTTAATAATGTACATCATATGTACTTAAAACATGGAAATGAAAGTAATGATCTAGGCCCATCTGTAGAAACCTAGGACCTCTGATTGTTCGCATAGAAATAAACCTTCTATCTCAAAATCATCATGAATATGAGTACGGTCAAAGAAGTACATGTTGATCTTCCGGATCAGGGTCTATTGGTACCATTTGCCATAATCAGTACAAGAAAAAATTGGATGTGAAATGATTGGGTTCTTGGGAGGCTACTTTGCAACTATGTGACCTTGCACATGATCAGGGTCTCTACAATATTGCACCCCGTATCGCCTGTGTCATTGATAGAGTTATGCGGTACCTGAAAAAAACCATGAACTTGGGTTTACACTATCAGAAGTTTCCCGCGGTCCTTGATGGATTTAGCGATGTAGATTGGAACTCATTTTTGGATGATTCCAAAGCCACCAGCGGATACGTGTTTACTATAGCTGGAGGGGCGATTTCTTAGAGATCCAAGAAACAAACGATTCTAGCTCAGTCGACTATGGAGTCTGAGTTAGTAGCACTAGCTGCAGCTAGTGAGGAGGCAAGTTGGTTGAAAGACCTCTTGTCTTATATTCCTTTATGGAGTAAGCCTATACCACCGATACTGATCTACTCAGATAGTACTGCTACGATAGCCAGAGTACAAAACAATTATTATAATGGTAAGAAGTTAGCGATACGTCGCAAACACAGTACGATGAGAGGTTACCTCACATCTAGTACTGTTACAGTGGATTTTGTAAGATCGGAAAACAACTTGGCAGATCCTTTGACGAAAGGATTGTCTCGTGACAAAGTGTGGAGCACATCCTTAGGGATGGGGCTAAAGCCTGTTATTGAATCACAAGTGGTGGGAACCCAACCTAAATGACTGGAAATCCCAAGAAATAGGTTCAATGGGGAAAACAAATCACTGTGATATAGAATCATGCAAATAAGGAGCTTGTCACTCCAGAGTTCAACTCGCAGTACATAAATGTAAATATGCATGATATCTTGAAGCGAATGTTAGGCTGAGTTCTATATCTCATTTCTTTGAGTGGGGTGTCTAGCTACAAGAACACTCTTCATAGATTCACCAAGGTGATTGTGGAAGTGCGGCCGCTTCCTATGAGAAATTAGGCTAACTTCTCTAAAGCCTTCACCTATACTGGGATTAAGCACATGGCCGAAAAGTGCTGGCATTTAGATATTGCACATGGTAGGGTTGTATGTAGTTTTCCTCACTGTATAAAAGCGAATAATGAGTTCAAGACTCTGTTCACTTATTATTCTTATACGTTGAAGATTGTCTACTACGTAAAGGTTTAAGTCTAAGGACACCTTCACTTAAGTACAACTCTATAATCGAAACCGTACTCTCGTTTCTCTTTTCATTCATCTATCCTTTTTTGGAAGTTTTTTAAAAGTGGGGGATTGTTGGAATTTTTCAAAACTTATACCTCTTTTGAGCCTTGAACCCATGACCTCTTGGTCATCTATTTTATGTGACTCCTATACTATAGCCTAAAGTTTAGTCCCACATTGTTTATAAACAACAGAGGAACTAAACATATAAGGTAGTACCCATGTGACATGTGTGTAACATGTGACATAGAGAGAGTGTATAGTTGTGTGAGTGTGTGAGGGGATTTTATACTCTATACACACTTGGACCTCTCTCAGGCGGCCCGGTAGGCCGGGCCGGCTCGGGCTCGGACTTGGAATTGGGATTGGGATTGGGCAATTGGCTCTTCTGGCTCTGGAGGCATTGGGGTCCTTGGGTCCTTTGGGCTTGGGTATCCATAATCTTTTTAACAAAAAGTTCATTGGGTTTGGGCTTGGTTTATTTCTTTAGTCTTGGTCTTCACTTTGTTCTCTCCACCTCTTGAGGAGACCTAATCCTCAAGGACACGTCCCACACGTTTGAATAAAGAGAGAGCCGCTGGGAAAACTCTCTCTATAAAAAAAAACTCCTCACCACCTTCAAAAATAACACACAGAACACAACTCTTTTCTCTCTCTCTTGTACGGTTACCTGTGGTGCATACTTCATTCTTACGTAGACTTTCGGGATAACTGAAGTCTACTGTATACGTTACGCTCGTTGTATCCTGGAAAGAGATCAGACCTTCGTTACCTTACCCGAAGTAGGTCGAAATACTCTTTAAAGAGAGTGCGACCGGTGTTAGTTCTTCTTGCTACTGCCTGAAACTACAAAGTTTAAACTGCGGTGTTACCGAAGTTCTTGTGCTACTGAAACTGCCGTCTGCACTACTGTAGTGACTTCTTAGACTGCCTATCATACTTGCTATTTACCGGAGCTGGAATCTGCCTGTTTGTTGCTGCTGTTACAACCAGTTCTGAATAACTGTTTGTTGTTTGCCGGAATCTGCCTGTTCGAGGTTGTTGTTTGTCACTGCTATTACATCAAGTTCCTATTGCCTGTTTAACATCTGAGTTGCTGCTGTCCCTGCCGTTGTTTAACATCTGAGTTGCTGCTGTCCCTACCGTTGTTTAACATCTGAGTTGCTGCTGTTCATTGCCGAAGTACTTGCTTTACTGCTGCTGAAATACCTTACTTCTATAACATCTTGCTGTTACAACTTCTAGAAGGGAAAGCTATACTTACAGGTTCATAAGACTTAAATTATTTCTAACAGTAACTGTTCGGAGTCCAATGTCCTAAGCGTAGCAACGATCTTTGGTGAATCAACTTCTACGAAGTTAAAGCCTTCTCGTGATACATAGATCTTTTAAACCATCTGTTTCCATAGTAAACAACTGTGATGAGTATAGTATCCCATTTCTTTACTGATACAAGTTTAGAGAAATAATACTTATATTGGTAAATGTATGTCTCGTACATTTCCAGATATCACAAAGGTCATAAAATTCTATCATGAATTTGTATGTCATCAATGCTTTCAAGCATCTAAGATTTTCTACAGACCTGGTGACTCATAATGATATATGTGACACATTGTTTATTTGTTTTCCTTTGATTCCCTTATTAGGCTCTTTGTTAATTCCTAAACATGGATAAACTACTAATGTACAGAGAGGAATATCTTATAGATAGTACTAACATGCTCGTATAGTATATAATTAATACTATATACTATATAAAATATAATAACGTATTTAATTTTGGAAAATAAATAAGGTAATTTTGAAAATATGCATTGACTAATCATCATTAATTTTTTGAAAATTGGGGCCAAGTCTATGATATATTATATGGTTTCACGATTTTTCTATGATTTTTCATGATTTTACATCATTTTATGTGAATTTTCTATAAGTTTTCGCTGAAATTGATCGTATGTGGATAAGTAGTGGGACTAAAGGCTCGTTCCAAATCCACTTGAACCAGTCTGGGTTGGTCTAATGTCGAAGTCAAAGTCACTTCTAGGTCAGGTTGACCAGGGTTGACTTTAATTTTGGTCATGTCGAAAATAATTGATCGTATGCCGTATTTTGGTCACATGTGGCATTTATTTAGTGTACATTGGCCTAAGGCAATTGTACATGTGTCCACTCACCCATACGCACATCATTGCACATGACCATTTTATCCTCACAAGTGTCCTTAGATACATTTAGCATCATGCTGATGTCATGGGGCACATATGTGCCCTTGTGAGGTCATTTTTATGCCAAAAATTTGAAAAAATAAAATCAAAAAATATAAATTTTGGGTCACACTGTCAAAGCCACGTGTCCTACCCGTTGGGCAGTAAAAAAAACTTAATTTTTTCCCATAAATTTAAATAAATTAAAAAGACATTTTTTATAAGAAACTGACACATGTCATAACAGACAGTGACATGTGTCGGTGTCTAATTTTTATTTATTTTTTATTTATCGATAGCAGTTAAGGATATGGGGTGTGATCCCATGCAATTTATTTATTTTTTAAATTGGTGGCAGTTAAGGATATGGGGTGTAATCCATTGCGATGCGAAGTAGTACGAAGAAAATCGGTCGAAACCAACGTTGATTGACGCGGTTTTGGCGTCGGTTCGAATCCAAGCTTCGGGGCTTTTCTTGTGGGGTCAGTGCAAATTTTCCGTGGTGGTAGAGTTCGATTCGGTCAATATATTTTGATGGCGAGGAGACGACATTGATACCGTCAATGTTTGCATCAGTAGAGTGTCCAGTGTGCCTCCTCGATCCACTTTGGTGGTTTACTCTAGACCAGAACTTTTGGTGTGACTAAACGCCAAAATATTGGTTGTCGAAGTCCAGTTTTGGTTATGTCCACGAGAAACTTAGCAATTCTTTTTCCAAAAATCACAAGGAGTAAAAAAATAGTTTCCCTTGAAAAACGTGGGTCTCTGTGTGAAGACCATGTTTGCATGTGATTTGGTCTAAAAATCATAGAATAGTGGAGATTTTTACTTGCACAATAGGATAGGGGAAAAAGATTCCCTGAAGATTTCTTATAATATATAGATCAATCTTCTCCTAGCACGTCCCTCGATGTAATTCAAGTACCGATAACTCAGTGGAGAGAGAGAAAGAAATGAGGGGAGGAGAAGAACGATGGTTTCTATTGAATGAAAATGTTATGACCAAATGGGTTCTTATTACATATTTATAACCCCCAAAGGGTGCCTCTATATAGATGTGTGAAAGCAAGCCTTTTGAGGGCAGTGTCATTTAGATATCCATAATAACCCATGTTGTCAATGACAATGCACGAAAATAAAGCACGGGATGTTAAGGTTTCCTTGTAAATAGATACTAAAAAGCTTTGCTTTGAGAAAGAAAATAGTAAGGAAGTAACTACTTCTTACAGAGTTCTTGCCTTGAGCATAAGAGTTACTCCTTCAAATATGTTGAATTTTGATATTCAGGCTACTCTTTAAACTACTAATGCATGGTGAGTTTATTGGATCTTTGTAAAACGCAGTAAATAGTAATCCAATACCTGCTTGTCAGCAACAGCCGCCTCCTCCCAAAATGATTAACGAACAAGATACCAAATATAGAACTAATAGCTCTAGGAATAGATGTAAAGAGGGGAACTGTTATTTGAGCTTTGCCAGAAGTATATTCAGCCAACTCAAGTATTTTGGCCTATAATACATGACCATGTTGATACCAACAAATTGTTGAGCCACATGGCAACCGGCAGCAATGATAAACATCTCCAGTTTACAGCATCGCGAACAAGAATAGTGAACAGTCTCGATTGGCTGGCCGTCTATTATCAATTAGGCCTTCTTTATCTATTCCAGCATCAACCGAATCACAAGGACTGTCTCTTTCTAAAATTCAAAGTCAGAATGCATATTTCTTAAGAGCTCTGCAAATTCCACTTTCTTATTCTGTGATTGACATGAGAAGGGAATAAGTAGACTATGTAACTATGTATGACAAAATCATGTAAACTATTAATAACATACACAACAGCTTATTGTCATCCAGGGTCACAAATGAGTTTTTTGTAGGTAATAACCAAAAAAATGTCTACAGAAACTTGCTACGAGAAAACTATAGTAGCCACCATTACATGTAGCAAAACATTATGGCTGTAGTGAAACCCTATGAAAGCTAGCAAAATCGTCCAACTGAGGTAAAAAACTGATTCCATGTACCAAAATATTGTATTTAAAATTATGCCCTTTTGAAAGGGTTCTAACAAGTAAATGGCTGCTTAACATCATAACTTCATAATGGTTTCCTCCTGGTGGTAGCCAAAATCAAAATCAAATTAGTTGTGCTGGTACTGCTAATGGCAATCCTAGAAGAGGTGAACGTGAAATTAATTGTAGAGATTCGTAATGCAATATTCTAACTTCTATTTTAAGGTACTGGGGTGGAATCTGGGCTACATGGATTCATGCTCATCTGCAAAGAGGTAAATGTTTCAGGACCATCGAAATACCTTCTAACTACCATGCGATTGGAGAATTGTTCTCAAATCAAGGCAAACGGTTCACTAAAAATTTGTTGGGAGTGGTAATTCAACCTTATTTTGGCAAGATCCTTGGCACAACAATGGTGTGCTGTTTAGCAGTTTTGATGTACATTTCTTACCTAAGCTACAATGTCAGAGTGCCTAAGTTCATATCCAATGGTGCTTGGAACATTCCCCAACCTATCAGATTCATGCTTGGGGCTGTGATAAGTAATGGCCTATCTATAATTGATAGCAATTCCATGAATGAGGATAGAGTTATATGGTCTCCAGATAACAAGGGCAATTTCAGTGTGGCTGTAAGCTTTGAATGTATGATCTTGGGGGGGGGGAATATCTATATGGAAGATAAGGAATGTAATGGTTACTTGAGAGAAGCAAAATTAGTAGAATCCAAGGCAGAGGCTTGACGAGGTAGATGAAATAGTTTCATGCGGAGAGACAATACAGCTTACAAGATCCTTAGTATAGCACTTGTCTATCATATAGTGAAGATAAGAAATAGAAATGGTGTGTGTGTGGGGGGGAGGAGATTGCACACATTCATGTGATTTACAAGCTCATTTGCTCAAATGATGTTTGTAGCAGGATCATACATTCTATCAGTAAGGTTCATAATCAACTACCCCGAGGAGCATATCTAACTCATGGGACCTGCCACCTATTTACACTCTTAAAACTCCTAGATGGTCTAAATGGTTTCCTCCCGACCCTGGCTTAGTGAAGATCAACTCTTCTGGTTTACTTGATGGAAATGGAGGAAGATATGGGGGAATTATCATAAATGAAGAAGGCAAGTGTATCATTTGTTGCTATGGTAAAAGATAGCATAGGTCTTCAAGCTTAGATGAAGCCTAAAGTGTGCGGAAAGGTCTAGAATTATTGTTCAGAATGGTTTTAAGAAGGTCATACTTGCTATTGGATCTAGATATGTTCATATATACATGGTCAATGCTGGGGAGGCAAATTGGGAGTGCTATATTACAGTCACAGTAGCAATCCAATTGACCACTGTTTTTGATGCTTTTGACATTGCTTTAGAGTGGAAGCAATGCAATAGGGCTGTTATCTTGTTATCCTCCATACAGATTGAGCTAGGAGATAGTATTCTCTCTCCTAGCTCCTTGCCCTTTAACTTATATACTATAATAGAGGAAGATGCTAGTAGAGTAAAATACAAACACTTGTAATTATTTTTTGTGTTATAATTCCAGCTCAAGGTAAGCATATTTTTCTTTATTAATAATGAAAGAATATTACAAGGAGACTAATTATTACAAAATTGTAAAATAAAACCAAATCAGGGGGGTAGTAGTATCATTGAGGAGCCAAGATATCCCAACTTGGTTGGCCCCCTTGATCCTTTAAAATTATTTGCTGCCCCACAAGAATAAACAGTCAATCTAAAGTACTCAGTGTTAAGGTACTCCAATTCAGTAAGGAAAGTAGGTCTCTCTAAGTGCCACTCTTCAGTCCCAGGGTCCAGCCTGCTACCTCTCTTTGCTGCTTCATCTGATGAGAAATTTGACTCCTTCAATACTATTACTGATGAGATTCTCACATAGTTATATTATTGTCTGATCTATTTCCATTTACTCTATAATCTCTATGGTATAACATTTTTGTTGAATGCTTTACAAGTTGTTGTAGAATCTGTAGTTATTCATATGTCTCTATACCTCAAAACCATTGCTTTGGTTGGTGATTCAACTATGGCAGTGCACTCAGCATTATAGGTTGTTTTCGTTGAGATGTTTAACACCATAACAACAATTACAATACTCATATGATCCCTCAAACAACCCCACATCCTCCAGTACCTGGGTTACTTAAAGAGGCTCCGTCACAGCAGATCCTTTTTGTACCTCCAGGGGGAGGAATCCAGTAACATGATAGAATTTTAGGAGCTCTTCTAAACCTGCTTTGAACAACCAAGTTTTTAATTATCTGCAAGTCTCCCACAGAATTATGCATGTATGCTTTAGCTTGTGTAGCCCATCCTGGAGATTAGACAAGATCTTTCTCTTCATAGCGTAGTGACGTGAACGTTATTATTATGAAAGAGAGTTTTGTTTCTCTGAGACCAGATTTGATAGTTTGTGACTAGTATCATAGAGTTCCACATATCCTTAACCTAGGGGCTAAAAGCTCTCCCAATCTCATACATCTCTTTAAAACAGCTTGCAGAGTCTTGAACAATAAAGATATAACATATCCATTTCCTAAACGCAGTCCCAAAAAAGATGTTGTAAAGTTTCAACCTGTGACCCATATAAATAACATCAGGAAACAACAGTGACACCCCTTTTTGTATAATTCTAAATCTGTTGGGATGACATTGTTCAGTAATCTCCCTAAAAAAATTGAGATTTTGCGTAGAATAGAAGATTTCCAAACAAGAGAACACCACCACTGTTTAAGTCTTGTGCTTCTTACCCAGTTGTACGTACTGCTAGTAGTAAACTTTCCCTTAATATCTTGTTTCCATACTCCCACATCTTTAATATTACTGTCAACATGTATTGAATAAGGATTTACCAACAAGAAGTTTAAAACTGTTTTGGAGGTCACGAAGAATGACTCATTATGTTCCCTGAAGTTTTTGGCAGACATTTATAAGACTGTACTCCCCAATAACCTGGTTGTGAATAACATTTTCCCCAATCCAATGATCATTAAAAATATGTACTGTATCTCCATTGCCTACCATCCAGAAATTTTGATCTCTCATATGCAGCATCACATCCTTAATAGCGGTCTACATGAAAGACCTTTAAAATATTTATTCATCTCCCCATTTCTCTTAAAGAATTTTGATTTCATGAATTGCCAACCCCCCCCCCCCCCCCTGTGAGCCACCAATATAAATATCCCAACCAAGTTTCATCAGGAGAGAAGTATTTGTGTCTCTAATTCCCTTAATCCCCAACCCACCTTCCTCCATAGGCTTGCATATCTTCTTCCAAGTTACTGTGACAATTTTCCTCTTTTCTGGGTATAGTACTCCATAGGAAGTTCCCCAACTCACACTCTTTAATGATTGTAGTTGGCCATCTATAAATAGACATATTATAGATGGGCATACTACTAAGAATGGATTTTACCAGTATAAGGCTGCCTTGATAAGATAGAAGCCTTCCAACCCATCCTGATTTTATCAATAAAGGATCTTAAGTGTTAAGCCTAAACTCTTCCCTGCATAAGAGGTACTCCTAGATATGTTAAATGACCTTCTTGAAATCCAAACATATCTGTGATATCTTTCTCCTTGTTGCACTCATGGATCCAAAAAAGAATTTGTTAATGTCTTTGTTAATGTGCTAGCCTAAGGTTTGCTGGTATTGGATCAAGTATGCAAGAAGCTTCCTAATACCCTTACTCTCCCTTTTTGCAAATATGACCGCCATCTGCAAATAGTAGATGTGTGGGACTGGATACACCTTTTTAATTCATCATCGGCTTAAGAATGTTTTGTTACCTATGTTTATTTAGACCCGGCTTAAGAAGATCTTCTACTAGGGAAAATAAAAGTGGTGCAAGTGGGTCACCTTGCCTCAACCCCCTGGAAGTAGAGAAATAGCCACAAGGTCCCCCATTGACCAAGATAGAGATCCAAGAACTGGAGAGAATGGTTTCAATCCAAGAACACCAAACTGGACTAAATTTGTTAAGAAACTTCATAAGATATTCCAAGCCCAAAGTATCAAAAGGTTGGGAAATATCTATTTTTAATCCCACATTCCCACCCCTTCTTTTAGTTAACATCCCATTAGCCATTTCAGAAGCCAACCTAATATTAGCTTAAATATGTCTACCTGGAACAAAAACCCCTTGCTCTGGACTAATGAGCTTGTCTGCAAGTAAATTCAGTCTAGAGGCCATGATTTTGGTTATGATCTTTAGGCTGAAGCTACTTAAACAAGTAGGCCAATAATGTTTAAGTTTAGAAGCTGAATTCTCTTTGGGGATAAGATGAATGAAAGAAGAACTAGAACCAGTGGGAAGAGTGTTATTTGTAAAGAATGAGGTGATAGCTTCTACCAGATCAGCTTTTATGATCTTCCATAATCTTTGATAGAATAATCTATTGAAACCATCTGGACCTGGTGCACTTTCTGGGTTCATTGCAAAGGTAGCACTTTTTATTTCATCATATGTTGGAATACCGACAAGAGATTGGTTATCTTCAAATGTGACCCTTGCAGGAATATTAGACAATAACTCATCTCTGATCTGGACTGGCTCAACTACAAATTTCCTTTCATAAAAATTTACAATGTAGTTTTTGATCTGATCTTGGTCAACTAGCTTGACCCCTGCATCATCCTCAATATGGTAAATTTCACTCTTGACAAGCTTCATTTTGGTCATGGTATGAAAATACCTTGTATTTTGATCCCCATCCTTGATCTATCTTATTCTAGATTGTTGTTTCCATAAAGTAGATTCCTTGTTGGAGATGTCATCTAACAACTTCTTTTTCAACTTGATAGCTTCATACATGCCATCATTTTCAATGTCAACCTTTTGTTGCGTTGTCGTCTAACATTTCCAAATGTGGTTACATTCCACTGTTTTATATCTTATTTCATTCTTTTTAGCTGGGCTTTAAGAACATACAGTGGACCCCCCACCACTATACCCTGCCAACTATCCTGAACCAATCCTGAGAAGCCTTCATGTTCAAGCCAACCCTTATAAAATCTGAATGGGTAATTTTTTGGTCTGAAGATAAGGTCGCTCTTACCATAGAGCAAAGAATGATCAAGACTGCACTCTAGAAAGGATCCTCAATCTCCAACCCCCCAAATTTATCTTGTAAATGCTGATTGAAAAAAGCTGTCAATTAAACTATTTATTCTAGATTTCCCCATATGCCCATTAGTCCAACTATACTTCAGTCCTTCTCAAACACTTTCTATCAAACCACAAGAGTCAATTGTAGCTGAGAAGTCTTGTGTAGCTCTGATATTAGTTCCCCTTCCTCCACTCTTTTCACCCATTCTCAAGTTTTAGTTGAAATCTCCAATTATCTGCCAAGGGTAAGGGAAATGAAGAAAACATTTGAAGTTAGTTCATAGCCTCTGCCTATGACTTATGAGACATTTTGCATGCACTGCAGAGATAACATTTCCATCTAAGATTAGAGAAATAACCTGACTGGATATATGGCTAATGTCTGGTTCAGGAAAACTAGCTTTCTACATCACCCATATGTTGCCCAATTTATCCTCAGAATCATTGTGAATAATCTTGCTCTCCGTCTCTTTAATCACAATTCTTTGAATAGCTTCAGTTGTGTATCTCAGGTTTTGCTAGACAAATAATATCGGGGTTCATCTCCTTAGCAATATATCTCAGGTAATTTATATAGTTATTGTTCCCAATCCCACTTGTATTCCAGTAAATCACCTTCATTAAAAACAATTGTCCTTTGGGGTTATTTGCTCTAGCTCTTGTAGCTGCTACCTTAACTCCTTGAGCCTTCATTGCTATAACATTTTTGGTGCATTTCCTCTAAGTAACTTTCTCAAAAGTAGCTTTATTAGAATCATCTACACCATTCTCAAGTGCATTTAATCTTTCTTCATCCTATTGTTCAATAAGATCATACCAACTGTTGCTTTTAAAAAGATTGTTAGAAATTTGTTGTTTGCTAGAACCTGGCATTGTGGGCAAATGTACTCCACTACCAATAGATTATTTTACTTTCTAGAATCTGTTTCTCCCCTGTCACGGCCCAGCCCCGGGACTGCCTCTACAGTTCCCGGAGTGCAGCGGAATAAGGGACTGTGCGGCGTACACGGACGCGCGGTCGGCGTGTACCAGCCATCTTCAGGGGCGCGGCGCGCCAGTGGCATACAACCCACGGACGCTAGAGCGACATCCAGATAATCCTGGATACTCGTGAGGGGTCATCGAATATGTATTCGGTATAGGCAACAACGCTGAAGGTTCCCTCAATAATCCCTACAGCGAAATCTCTCGCGACGCGCGCAAGGTACGGAAAGCACACCTATCCTGTAGCGGATCAGGGTAGCTCAATATGCCGGTTTCCACATAAGGGACTCATATCTCAAGGGGCGACGAGCCTGGACTATTTATATTGTCCATCTAAAAGGGGCGGTGCGTCTCGGATAGCCCGCGGGGGATAGCAGCGCCATATGAAGCCCTCTATTGAAAACTGGCCCGCATTGCGAGACAATGTCCCCTAGCCTTCCCTAGGCCTAGGAGAACTCATAACTATCCCTTGTAGATAGTCCATGAGCCGGGGTCCTTGATGACCAAGCATTAAAGCTCTTTTAGTCATGGGGAGGATCGGACCAAGGTTCCTCCTTAATATAGCTACTAAGTAAATAGTTAATTTCCAAAAGGAAACGTTAAAACATGAGATGAAGCGTACTGGACCTTTTCACCCCCTTAACTGAATCCGATTGCGAGGAAACTTGACGTGGAGTTATATTAGGATATAGAGAACAAATACATTCGGACGGAACTCAAAACGCTCGGGTGGATTTGGCCGGCGTTCGGTAGGTCGTCACACCCTCCTGCACTTAAAATAATCTCGACGTCCTCGTCGAGTACCTTCTTCAACACGGCTTTGCAAGGATTCAATCTTTTGCATCTTCAAGAAACCAACAACTCTTCCGCACTTAGTTCAGAGTACTATATCTTCTTCTGTACTAGCGGATACTGAGCCCAACTGCTAGTCTTGATGCTGACAACTGTGTCTTTAGAACTGAACCTTAACTTCGCCCATTCCAACTGAAGTGCGTAGTGACCGAACCTTCATACGACTGGAGTCTGCCTTCTCGTCTGGGTATTATCTCTTGGTCTCAAACCTTCTGAAAAATGTATGGGCGGTGCACTCTAGCATCGCGCCCTCTGAAATGCACTGCATCCTGCTGCAAAGCACCTTCTCCCCTGACACAATGTGGAATGTCGCTCTTCTCGACAAACCAAGGGCGTCTCCTCCGGACAGCCCGACGAGGATATTTGCAATCCCGTCCAAAAGTGCGCTCACTTCTGAGTCGCACAATGCCTTCGCTGCTCGAGAGTTTAATCTTCTGTGAATCTCGGCTTTAAACTTCACTCTTCTCGGCGAGTGGTAAGGAGAAAATCTTCTAAAACCAAGGGGTAACTCTCCCCAACTGCACGGAACATCTGCCGCACACTGAACTGCCTGACTGCCCTTCAACTAACTCTGCAAAGGTCTTCAAACCATGTCCGCCCTTCTTACGGAACATCGGGGACACAACACCAAGATGCGGCACTCTAGCCTTACCAGTATAGAACTGAACTGCTACTCATTATTCACTTAGGCGAGGGAGGGTAGCTCTTAGAAGGTAGCATACTCTCAACAAGGCGCGGGTACTCTATTCCCTACCGCCAACAAAACCATCGAGGTAGCCTATCTAGGCACGGGTACTCTGTTCCCTACCGCCAGCTAACCATCGAGGTCCGCCATAAAGACGTCATGTGTGAACTTCTAAAACCCATGAGACATCTATCTGTGCATCCGTATTTCTGCTCTACCACTTCGTAGTAGGCCATCATCTAACCCATATAATGCTAGATGGCATCTGCACCTAACTTGGCTGCAGGAAGGGTGATCGCTACTCCGGCGTCCCCAAAGGTCTCTCCACTTCGGAGGACTCTAATCTGCCTCACTCTCTAAGGAGGACTTCTCAATGTCTCTTCTCTGACAAGGACTTAACACTGGCATCTATACTTGCCAAACTCTGGTGGTAATGACCCATGCTGGAACCTGCGTACATCTGCGTCACAACTTACAGCTCTTCCCACACTCAATAAGCTCGACGTCCGCGTCGAGAACAAAGCTGTGACATATAACTGACGGACTACTAAAGCGTTTCTCCATCTCTACATCCCTACTCCAACCTGAGTACTAGGGGAACTTGGGAACAAGATACTGTCACTGTACCTGTCACCCTGAGCTCGTTGGCTTTCCATGTCCAACTACTATCAAACTCGCGGAGACCAACCTTCATACTGCGCAATCATCTTTAAACTGAAGCGTAGCCATTTTCTGTCTCTTGAACTAGCTTCAACAAACGCAGCCAACTCTAACTGGTCACTGAGATATGGTCATTTAAAGACACTCCATCGATACAAACAAAGAACAAGGCGCGGGTACTCTATCCCTACCGCCAACCACCAAGTGATAAGAAATTGGGAAACTGACATCCAATTCCGCTCAGAATCTTTCATCCTAGAGCAATCTCCCATCTGAGATAATGTCTGAGGTAACCCGCACAACTGACTGAAGCTCAACTCTGTTCTGCGACAGCCACGTAACTTACTAACCTTCAGAAACGTGAGTCTTCATCCATTTGTGAGCTTAAAATGACCCAGAACCATCTGTGGAACAACATGGATCAACACGGCTAGAGCACTCGAACGCCGACAAACCTGAAACTCACTACGGAGCCAGAGAACAAACATCACTCGGCATCTTGCCTTCTTGGAGTGATCAAAGCAGGGTCTCATGTAACTGGGGACCAACTGCGGACAAACGACAACCCATCTTGGAGGTCGCAGTTCATGTCGCGTCACAACGAGTCACTCTGCCCTTGAGGTCTACCTGACGATAACATTGTGTGCAAACTCAGGACCCAAACCATGTCTTTATCTTTAACTTCATGCTACTTCATCTTCGGCTCATGACAATCGCAACGAGTATCTCTCAGGATTCTTCAATCTTCTGTAGACACTAAGGAATTCCAACCAAACCAAGCATCGCGGCTTCCACACGAAAGTACTCGACAACTGACCATATCGATCTCTGATGAGGGCCATCGTCCTTGATCACAACTGCTACTAAATTTCGCAGCGCGGATGCGGACCGAATGCAATAACAACCTGCAAGATCGCTCTATTACTATTCTTCATAGAGCATCTACGATACTGGCCAGCCTTCTAGAGACAACCAACGATATAGATCATCGCGTCCAACTTAAACCTCAATCCTTCCTCTTCGCGTCATTGTCCAAAGCACACTTAACTTGAGCAATCTCGCGCTCAGATATGGAGCCTTTCTCTTGCGTCCAATATCGACTGACATGTAGGCAACACACTAGACTAAGTGCGGATCATCTGTACAGAGCAATTATGGCTCTGGAGAGAATAACTGCCAAATGGGTATCCCATACTACCAACTCGGGAATCATTACTCTGTTTACTCTGACGGACGTAGGCACTACCCATCTACGCTCTGACAAACAAACACCCAGCAAGCCTTGGTCGGATAAGCCTAGACCCAACTAGTCTAGCTCTGGCAGACGTAGGCATAGTCCATCTACGCTCTACCAACTCAAGAGCTAAGCTTCAACAAGCTAATCTCGCTCTGATACACTCTGTGACGGCCCAGCCCGGGACCGCCTCTACAGTTCCCGGAGTGCAGCGGAATAAGGGACCGTGCGGCGTATATGGACGCGCAGTCGGCGTGTACCAGCCATCTTCACGGGCGCGGCACGCCAGTGGCATACAACCCACGGATGCTAGAGCGGCATCCGGATAATCCTGTATACTCATGAGGGGTCATCGAATAGGTATTCGGTATAGGCAACAACGCTGAAGGTTCCCTCAATAATCCCTACAGCGTAATCTCTCATGACGCGCGTAAGGTACGGAAAGCACACCTGTCCTGTAGCGGATCAGGGTAGCTCAATATGCTGGTTTCCACATAAGGGACTCATATCTCAAGGGGCGATGAGCCTGGACTATTTATATTGTCCATCTAAAAGGGGCGGTGCGTCTCGGATAGCCCGTGGGGGATAGCGGTGCCATATGAAGCCCTCTATTGAAAACTGGCCCGCATTGCGAGACAATGTCCCCTAGCCTTCCCTAGGCCTAGGAGAACTCATAACTATCCCTTGTAGATAGTCCATGAGCCGGGGTCCTTGATGACCAAGCATTAAAGCTCCTTTAGTCATGGGGAGGATCGGACCAAGGTTCCTCCTTAATATAGCTACTAAGTAAATAGTTAATTTCCAAAAGGAAACGTTAAAACATGAGACGAAGCGTACTGGACCTTTTCGCCCCCTTAACTTAATCCGATTGCGACGAAACTTGACGTGGAGCTATATTTGGATATAGAGAACAAATACATTTGGACAGAACTTAAAACACTCGGGTGAATTTGGCTGGCGTTCGGTAGGTCGTCACATCCCCTGTACTTACTACCATTATGAGAGCTGTCGTTATCCATTCCCCATTATTCCCTCCATCTATATCTAGGACATAAAATGGGGCAGGAGCGACTCGAACCTGATCCATATCCGAATCCATTTTACAAGGTTTGAAGCAACTTTTAGTATCCATTTCTAAAATGGAGCGGGTATGGATCTCAAATTCCCGACCTGACATAGATATAGGTCAGGTATGAATCAACCCCTGGATATCCATCCAACCCAAATATATTTTGAGTATTATGTATATATTAAATTAGAAGTTCTTATAAACTACTAAGTATAAGGCACCAAAAGTAATTCAGTGTAATTAGAAGTTTTAAATTCCAAATAAACCCCACAGGAACATAATAAGTATATCAAATATTATTTTGAGGAGTTGCGCATCCTTATCAAGTGGATTTAACTCATGACCCAATCCGAACCAAATGAATATGGGTTGACCCATATGGGTGGGTTTAGATAATCTTATATGGAGCGGGTAAGGATCTACGGATAAGGACCTGAGTGGATATGGATATGGATACGAGTATAGATCTAAAAAAAATATGAATACGGATGTGGATATACCTGATCCGCTCCAAACCCGACCCATTTTATGCCCTATCTACATCCCCCCACTCGTTGTTTAAATATAATACCACTCCATTGATGGTCCTGTTCTCTTATTATTATTATCCATAACCACAGATTGCAGCTCTTTGTTAAACTTCCCATATAATTCATAAAATATTTTTCCCAATCCTGGATATTTTACAGCCAAATGTTCCTGTAGTAGCATATTTCCCAGATTCGGGAAGGATGAGCCAGCATAACATAGTCAAAGACATTCAGCATTCGAGAAGATACCACAAGTCCTTGACCTACCAAAAGTAGCCATTGTGCCTGGTCAAGAAAGAGCTGTTAGAGATCCGGGAAGGTCGCCCATTCCCCCCGAAATAAGAGACTGTTTCAATCTTTTTGTAAACTGGTTGTATCTACTATAAATACAGGCAGAGAATAGATTATTCAGATCCGCAACCTTAGTACTTTTACATCCTCGCCCGACAGTCACTTAAAAACTTGTTATAACTAGCAGCATATTAGATTTTACATCAAAACCTTCCTCGAGGTCTTGATTTTTCTCAGCCTTTCCTGAGTTTTCCACGTAAAATCTTGCTTGTTTAGGTTATTATTGTACCTTCTTTATAAAAAGTATTGAGAAATATTATCCTTCCAGAAAACATATCATTACAATTGGCACCGTCTATGGGAAATACTATACTTATCTTTACCACCCCTGACGAGAAAGAATCTGATGACAAATATGAATCTCCGAAGCCATTCCAGCACAGTAAGAGATCATGAGATCAATCTGATACCAAAAATAGTTGATCTACACAGTGCAGTGACGAACTTCAAAAACAGATAGAATTAGAAAAAGCCAAAAGATTGGAAGATCAACGCATTCATTCTCAAGCTCTACATGTGGAAAGAGACGAAAGGAGGAAAGTCTTAGACCAATAGAGTTGAGCACATCAGAATGAGATGGAGAGATTAAAGAGAACCCAAGATCGATTCACTGGCCGTCAAGCGTCACCACCACAAGCTTGAATCATCAGTAAAGAGCAACTCAAAGAGATGATCAGCCAAGAGAAGATAAATTACAAACTTCTCAATCCAGATCTAGAAATCCAGGCAGGGCCTTTCAGCATTTTTGTTTGATATCCTTAGCATTGATAATTCAAGGAAGTCGACACACGCGTCATCAAACTCCCCTACCACCAGAAATGAGACCAATCAGGGATTAATTGGGACTAGAAGGACATGGAGATTTTGATCCGCAAGTTATAACCTTGCTAATTTTTCCTCCACAGTTCGTTACCTTGGACAACCTAAACAATAATATCTAGGCCATACACTCTGATATCCCATGCCGAAGGTCTGCACTTGACATAATCGAGACAAACCCCATCTCCCCTCATCTCGAAGTCATGCCCATTCTAGACAATTTCCACATGCCAAAGTTCATTAAATATGTAGGCCTCACCGACCTTCTTACCCATTTCTAACATTTCAAAGCCGCAATAGGATTATACTCTAAACT
Source organism: Kingdonia uniflora (assembly GCA_014058105.1). Classification (NCBI taxonomy): domain Eukaryota; kingdom Viridiplantae; phylum Streptophyta; class Magnoliopsida; order Ranunculales; family Circaeasteraceae; genus Kingdonia; species Kingdonia uniflora. Next base: position 38,893 of record JACGCM010002472.1, read on the forward strand.
CGACCACATGCTATGCCGGCAATTTAACATGAGTCTAAAAGAAGAACCTCTCTGATGGTTCCATACAATCTAAGAAGGCCCCATCACCACATTTAGCAAGTTGCAGCGTCTATTTGAGTCTAATTATGCTCACTCTAAAGAGCAAGATATTAATATGAATTCCTTGTTCATCTTCGAACAGGGCCCAAAAGAAACCTTGGCCAGCTTTTATAAGTTTTTCTTACAGAAAATAAAGAAAATTGGGAACTCATATCCAAAAATCATTATTCCAGCCTTCACCTCAGCCCTACAGATCAACTCTAATGTTCGAGAAGAACTAACTCTGCACAAGCCCAGAACGGTGACAGAAATAATTGATGTAGTTAATAACTACATCGAACTAGAACGATCAAGATATAATAAAGAGCTCTTCTGCCATCTATTCTTGAGAAACCGCTTCTTCTCCACTCCAAAAGTCAACCGCTACTGAAGCACCCAAACAGCATGGCAGAAACATCGACAATAACAGGATACCCGACTGACCTGTCCCAGTTCTTCCCCAATGACAATGACTCTCTCCACTATCTTTCCAATGATAAAGGGGGACGAGTGTTATCGAGCACCACAAACTATACCCGATATCCCCAATAAACCTCTATGTCAGTATCACAATGTGCATAGTCACAAAACTGAAAACTGTTACTCTCTCATTCAAATCTTTCATAGCATCCTCTTAGCAAGAAGGCTTCATAATTATGTCCTCGACATCCAAAAGTTCCTCGAGGATGAGACAAAGAACAAAGACGTCGAACAAAATTAGGGTCAGAGGCAAGCTTGCTGCCTTTATATGATCGAGATTGAAAATAGAAGAAAAAGGAAACAAGGCGATCGGATCACATCTTGTTGCAAAATGGCCTCCTCGGATAAATCAGCAAAACTTCTTCCTAGCTCGAGCAAGTTAAAACGTCCATACCATATTACTTTCGAAGGATTCTATTAAAGCTTCAATAACAAAAATCACCGGCTTCAACGGTTTGAAAGAATCGACCACAGGAGAAATTACTTTGCCAGTTCAGGCAGGATCAGAAACCACATTTGTTAAACTCCTAGTCATCTATACAAAGTCTAAGTATTTGGAAATTTTGGGACGTAGTTCATTACATTTGATCAAAGCAGTACCTTCTAGATATCATCTAGCATTAAGATTTCCAATAAATCATTGAATCTACGAAATCAAAGGTAGCCACACAATAAAAATTCTCAAAGCATAACAACTACAGCAGATAACACCCCCCATATTCAAGCAGCATAGCACAAAATTGGTTGAATCCATTAAACTCGATGGACCCGGGCGTCACACATTCATCGGCTCCAAGTTGTCAACCGACGAAAAAGAAGACATGATCCAGCTACTTAAGAAAAATATCAACATCTTTGCTTGGACTTTCCAAGAAATGCCTGGCATTGATCCATCAATCACGTACCACAGACTGAACTCCTACCAGATAACAAAGTCGTCATATAGAAACGTCATAACTTAGCTCCCCGCCTCTGCGAAGCCGTGAACGAAGAAATTGACAAACTCCTTGGTGTAGGATTTATTCGTGAAGCCAAATATCCAAAGTAGGTTTTTAACATTGTGGCAGTTCTAAAAATATGGGAAGATCAGGGTTTGTGTTAACTTCACAAAACCCAATAAATTCACACCGAAGGATAATTTTCTTCTACCACTGATCCCACAACTTCTTGACTCTATCGCAGGACACAAACTTCTTTTCATGATGGATGCAGCCTCCGGCTATAATCAAGTTCCACTCGCCGAAGATGATCAGGAGAAAACAACCTTCATTACTGAAAGGGGTATCTACTATTACACAGTGATGCCTTTCAGGTTAAAGAATACAAAAGCTACTTACCAATTGCTTGTCACTAAGATGTTCAAAGATCATCTAGGAAAAATCATGGAAGTCTACATCGATTATATGATCTGTAAAAGCTTGAAGTGCAAAGATCATTCCAGCAACCTCCTAACCATCTTTGATATCCTTCGCAAATGCCAGATGAAACTTAACCCAGAAAAATACCAATTTGGTGTCACATCTGGCAAATTTCTAGGACACCTGGTCAGTAAAAGTGGAATCAAGATCGATCCTGCACAAATCAAGGCACTCATCGCAATACCATATCTGCGAACAAAGAAAGATGTCCAAAAATTTACAGACAAGATCACCGCTCTTCATAGATTCATCTCCAAATCAATTGAATGATGCAAACTTTTTTACCTCCTTCTTTATAAAAATCTCACTACCCTTACAAAGAAACAACACAAGGAGATCATTTGGACTCCTGACTGCGAGTTAGCTATTCAAGATCTTAAACGATACTTAGGGCGTCCTTCTATAATGAGTACTCCAGTTGATGGAAAAATACTCACGGTGTACTTATCTACATCTGAAGACTCCATTAGTTGCGCCCTTATTCGAGAAGATGAAGGAGTATAAAACCAATCTACATCATCAACAAGACCCTCATGCCTACTGAAAAAAAATACACAACAACAGAAAAACAACCACTTGCCTTGGTCTACAGCTCTCAAAAACTTTATCCATACTTCCAAGCTCATCCCATCAAAACCATTACTAATTATCCATTCAAACTGGTAATCTCCATAAAAGAAAAATCTCAAAGAGTTCAACAATGGTATGTTTTTCTTGGCGAATATGACATCTCCTTTAAACTTTAGATATCTGTCAAGGGATAAGCAGTTGCTAATTTACTGGCACACTTTCCAGTCGAAGACCCTGATTAGAAAAAAACACGAAGAAATCTTCATAGATGACTCAATTTCCGAACCAGATGCATGGTCGCGAAGTACCGGATGACGTCTCTTTACAGACGGATCAGTTGGACCACGAGTATCAGGAATTGGCATCATCCTCGTTACACCTTCAAATCACCGCATCAAAAAATCTATTAAACTAAGCTTCTATGCCATAAACAATGATACTGAATATGAAGGTATCCTCCATGGACTCGATCTAGCACTCAAACTTGGCTTAGAAGAAATATCAGTTTACGTCAACTCTTTACTCGTGGCCAATCATTATAACAAACTGCAGTGGCGTGTTTTCCTGATGGAGAATCTTTGCCAATACTTATTCGTAAAGAGAATGCAATAAGACTAGATGAATAAGATTTTATGTGGAAAACTCAATAAAAGCTAAGAAAAACTACAACCTCGAGGAGGATTTTGATGTAAAATCCAGTATATTTCTAGTTGTTACAGAATTTGGAATGATAGAAGGGTTAAAGTAATAAATGGTAAGGTTTGCAGATTGTCCGTATCCTCTCATCTATTCTCTGCCTATATTTATAGTAGACACATGCAGTTTACAAATAGAAAGAAATAGTCTCCTATTTTAGGCAGAGTGGCAAACTTTGCGGATCTCTAACAACTCTTTTCTTGACCTGGCACAATGGCTACTTTTGAAAGGTTGAGGACTTGAGGTAACTACTCGAATGCTGACCTTTGATCATGTATGGTTGTCTTCGACTACGCTTTGCTGACTTACTCTTATTTAATCTTAGGAATATGCTACTACAATTGCCCCATTCTCGACCGAAGCACTTGTGTTTGTGTCGAGAAAAAGTTTGAAGCTGAAGAGGTTGCCGAACTAGAAGATGAGTCATCTTTGTTATTTATTAGGTTAAAGTGAACTATATCTGGTCAAATCATTCCTGAGGTACAATTAATAGGGTATAATGAATCTGGTAGAGTGAAGTTGGGTATAAACTAGGAGGTTAAGGTGGGTGTAATAGTACTGGTTTTGGAAGGATGCCTCCCCAAGTGTGGCGGAATATGTTGCCGGAGGATGAAGTTGTTGAGGAATTAAAGGTAAAGTATTTTCCCATTATAGGCCTTGGTGATTGTTCCGTGAATTATGTCATGGTGTGGAGGGTGAGGGAAGGAATTGTTAGAGGATGGTGGTATCTGCTAGGTAGTGGGGTCATGGTAATAAAAGTGTTTAGGAAATCGAGGCGGTTTAGTTTTTTTTTTTTAAGATATATAAGTGGGAGAAGACTGATTACTGTACTGTTTAATGTGAGAATTGAAAGGTTGGGAGAAGAAAACATACGTTATTTCGAACTTGGGGGTTGTTGCTACTTTGTTGGTTTGATCTTGCTGATCCGAAGGAAGTGCTGCTAACCACTGGTAAGTCACTTGATCTCTGCCATGTTTATTTTGTTTTATTCTCTATCTGAGAGGGTGGGTAGGAGATTTTGTGTTTAAGGTTTAAGGGTTATTTCATGAGTAAGGAGGCTTGTTAGAACTGGTTTCGGCCCAGTCTGGGATTTGGTGAGTGTTTTTTTGGAGGAGGTATTGTGTCTGAGATTTGAGGTTGGGAGAAGTATCTAGAAGGGATAGATGGGATAAGGGTGATAGACACGGGATTGTCAAAATTTCTACCCTAATTGCGTGCCTCTTCTTCTGTAGGTAAAAATACGTTCCCGTCGAGCTTCGAGGCGAAGACTGGTTGATAAAGAGGTCAGATGTCGAAGTTATTACTTCTGGTCGATACCCAATGGACATGGGTAGCGATTTAGAGGTGTTAGATGTGGTAGCCGAGGCCCTGTTGTTGATAATTCTGCCGGCTGAAGATGTTCTAGTCACGAAACGTCGAAAGACGATAGTGAGCGAAGATATTGATGAAGAGGAAACTGTTTGGGGAAAGGGATGTGATGTAAGACCTTCGGGGGTGAGGAAGGAGGTAAGGTACAGAGGGGCGATAGTGAGGATTCGACTGAGTCGGATAAGGTCGAAGGTGCCATTTCGGCTAAAGATAGGATTAGGTTAGATTGGTTTGCCGTGAAATTAGAACTCTCGAAGGTGGGGGTGTTTCTTAGTGTTGCGGAAGAGATTATGGCTTATAGGGGCCAAATTCGATTGGGACTAGAGCTTCCTCTTCCGCGACTGGTGAAAGAAGTGCTGAATTTTTGGGGGGTAGGTCGGTGCAGATGAACGGTAATTTTTATGAGATGATGAGGGTGATAGAGGGGATGAATATGAAATTGGTTGGTGAGAGTCGAAGTTTTATTAAGTGGTTCGATATTATTACCTTTTACTCGTGGAAGGCTAGTCAAAACCCGGGGACCTATCACATCCAATGTCACCCAGGGAAACCTTGGTTCTTTGATCTATGCTCGACATGCCAGGGGTGAAATAAAGATTTATTGATAGTAAGGGGTAACTACGGGAATGTAGACGAGGATGACCCTTATAAATTGCATCATAGGGTATATAACGAAAGTAAGTTTACTGTCGAAGTGTTTGTTATTGATGCGTTTCTAAAATAAGTGATAACTGTGTTTTTGCTTTACTCTGTAGGTCCGAAGAGTTCGTCTTGGGATAATCCAGTGAATTATATTAATATACTGCTCGAGGCTAGTGAAGACTGAGTAAATTCGGTGTTTGGCAGTCTCAAGATCAAAAGGCAAAGGAGAAAAAAAGGTAGATTCCCAGCTTCGTAACGTACCCACTACGCCGAAGTAACCAAAGAGAAAAAGAGGGTAGGTGTTTCGAAGGGGCAAAAAGAAATGGGAGGGGAAGAGTTGTCGAGGAACTTCTAGTTTATGCCGAGGTTGCGGAAGGGTGTCAAGCAAGCGCTGCCAGTGTTTGAAGGGGTGGAGAGGCTTCGAGGATGAAACTAAAATAGGTATCTTCTCAAGCCGAAAAAGAGAAGGGCCGAGTAGCTCCCAAAACCCCCAAGGTGCAGCAATCGAAGGTTATTCAACATAAGAGCACAAGGTGCTCGGGAGGATGATATAATAGAGGAAGATGAAGAAATGACAGAGGCTGAATGACAGGAGCAGGCTGTGGTGAAGCAGGCTTCGATGGTCGAGCTCTGGGAAGATGACCCTGGCAAAGCTTCGAAGGAGATAAAGAAGCACATGTCTCAGGTAACTATACATAGCTTTCTGTAGTGATATTTTGAGGTTACTTGCAAATTGTTTGAGTTTTGAGGTTCACTGATATATTGAGTATTTTTAGCAGACGGAAGTCTGGGTAGAGACTTGCAACAAGGTGATGAAGTCGGTAAAGGCGAAGTTGCGACAAGTGAAGGAAACCTGGATCTTTCTCATGGGAAAGAGGCATCATGGGTGTCTGAAGTCAGGAAGTTGAAGCAAGATATAGATGTGCTTACTGACTCTTATGATGAGAGGCCGAGCAGCAGCGGTCAAGGTTGGAGCGAGAGTGGTCGGCCAAGCTTAAGGCGTGTGAGAAGGCAAAAGCGGAACAGAAGGTGGGTTTCCAGCGGCAGTATGATAATGAATGCATGGAGAATGTGAGGTTGAAGAAGTATATAGATGGTATGGGGTATGATACCGATACATTGTAACCTTATCCTGTGTCTCCAAAACTTGTTGAGAGGGATGAGTTGCAGATGAAGGGAGGGGAGGTGAACGTTGTTGAGGAGGTAATTGGAAGTACTGGGGTGGTATTAAACTTCTCTTCTTGGAGCACCCATTGGTAGAACTGCTGATGGTCTGGCGGTCGAAGGTTCGAATGAGACTGTTGAGGTTGGTGGTGCTGGGGCGTCTGTGGAGCAAGAAGGTGCAACCGCGCCCATATGAGGTATTTGAGGTTGGGTTCTCATGTCTCTTCTGCTGGTTGTAATGTGGAGTTGTACTATGTTTGAATGATGTTGTTTGCTTTTTTTGGTTTCTGAACTTGGTAGGGTTTTTTTTGCTTTTGTTATCTATTGAATTTCTGAAGTTGATGCTGAACATATTGATGCGTATTTTTTGAACATACTGATTCTGAACTTCTGATTCGATATCTTGTTTGCGGATGGATTGTGTTATCTCTCTGACTATGAATTGTGGGAATTTGAATGCACGTTCTGTTGGTTATGCTTGTTTTGGACTCTTGATGATTGATCTTAAATTATGCTACAACTGTTTCTCTGATGGATAATATGCTGAATGTGCTCTGTGCTGGATGGATTTGCAGATAGTATTTTTGTAAACGGTTGTTGTTTAGGATTGTAGAAGTTTGGTTTTTAGGAGTAGAAATTTGATTATCTTCGAAGTATGAATTTGCCTTGGTTGAAGTAAAAATTTGATTTGTTCGACTGACTGTAGTATGATCGAAACCTGAAGAGTATCGAAGATATGTAGATCGAACTCTGAATTTTTTATTAGACATCGAAGGCCGAAGCCACAACGATGTTAAAATTTTGAAAATTTTCTAGGTCGCCTCCGAGTATCATCGGCCGAGGGGAC
>JACGCM010000466.1:0-17500 GCA_014058105.1 Kingdonia uniflora
ATGAGTAAAGTTTGAACTAGGATTGGGGGGGGGGGGGGGGATTATTTAAAAAAAATATGATTAACAAAGGGACATCAATGAATAAGTGCGTTTTATTTACGTCGTTCAAAAGTGGCATTGTTTGTGCTTATGTCTTTAACGTTATTTACAAAGATGACGTTTAATGCCTATCACGTGAGATATGGGTATGAAATAATATCGCTTTTTTTAAACTTCGAAGTCATTAAAAAGTGACGTGATTACTCAAGAGCTACCAAGTCGCCTTGGTCAACGTCGCTTACAAAAGTGACGTTATTTCTATTTCACCTCACTTTATTAGTGACGTAAATACCTTTATTTGTTGTAGTGTATTTAGCAAGAAAATCAAGCCAACTCTCTTTACATTCAGTTCTGCACATGTACACTCCAATTGGAAACAAGCCATTGTTGGCATCAAGACTAAGTACAGATAGGCAAACCCCTCCATACTTCCTTTTAAAAAACAACCATCTAGCCCCAATATAGGCCTGTAACCTTGACAAAGCCATTCAAAGATGCCTTGAAAGCCACAAGAGTACCAGTTCATTGCAGAGTGCCATCTTGTCTCCAAGTTTTAGCTATACTCCCAGGATTGGATTTCAAAATCTCTACACACAATGAAACAAGTCATGGTAACCCTGATCATAAGACCCTACTATACTCTCTATGCAGATTTGCCTTGCATTCCAAGCAGTCCAGTAACTAATCTCAACACCATACTGTGTCTTCATTCTGGTCTTAATTGCCTTGGGAGTCATTGCCCTAACATCTTTAACCAATGTTTCAACTTCTCTAGCAACCCATGGTGCATTACACAAGGTATTGTCTGCCCCCTAGCTTGCCTTCACAAGAATGTTAAAAGTTACCATGTCTTAAAACCATAGTGTGCCCATCATTGTTTCTTGATATAAATACCAGCCACTCACACTTTTCCTCTGAACACTTTAGCCTCAGCCTAGTACTGTCATTCTTGATATATATATATATATGTGTGTGTGTGTGTGTGTGTGTGTGTGTGTGTGTGTGTAAAATGGTTTAAAATTCCAAACCTTCTCATATGTTCTCTAGCTTCATATACAGTTGCCCATTGCATCCCTACCTCAAGTTCTTTGAAACCAACAGTCAATGGTATTTTGGCTTTGTCATCCTCCTCTTTACTGTAAATATTATCCAATTCAGTATCAACATTTTCAAATTCATTACATCTTTCAAGATCTTCAGCAGTAGGAACATAATCTTCATCATCTGATGTGTGGATACTGTAATAACCATCCTCAGCCCCCAAACAATCAATCCCAACTTGGGCATACCTAACCCATCTCTCTTGTTCTTCATCTATATCATCACATTCACTTTCACTTTCTTGCACAATATTCACTGGAGTTTCTATCTCATAAGCATCTATTTCCTCTGGGTCAATCTCTTTGTCATTATGATAAACTTCAGGTAAATCATCCAAGTCTTCTCATTCTTCTTCTGAGAGCACAACAATCTCTTCTTTCTTCTTCTGTCTCTTGGCTGGTTTATTGGCAGCTTTGTTAGGTTTGGAAGGACTCATTACCACTGCTTTTCCCTTTCTTTTAACATTGGTCTTAACTGGGATGGCCTTAACTGAGGTGGCATTAACTGGGGTGGTATTCTTCTTTTTTGTCTCTCTTGGGGATATGATATAATCATTATCATCTTCATCTAGAAGAATATACTCCTCAGCTTCAGCCTCAGGGATCTCTCTTACTATATTTGTTGGATTGATGTAAAACTGTGTTCTCATTGAATAACTTTCATCACCCTTTGCCCACATATCCCTCAGATCATCTGTACATCTGATAACAAAATGCAACCCATTGTACAAACACATAACTTCTATCACATTCCCCTTTGGAATGTAACTCCCCACCCCATTGTGATCATTAACCTTGACTGCAATATCTCTTATATATTTCTCATAAATTATCCCCTCCCCACATAGTATCCCATACTTAAAACTCTTCCCCCCTTTATAATCACTGTCAACCCAACCTGTAGGACTCATTCTACCCCACTTTCCCCCATAGTTAATAAAAATATGCCTCAAATCATATGAATGCCTGCAAAAACCCCCAATATAACAGATAGGAATTAAACATTGTCTTACAGAATAATTAAACACCAATACATACAGTGGTAAAAAAATACCCTAAATTATGAACCCCCAATTTAATTGCCTATTTGTACACTACTTTGTAATGCTTATTATTGTTTCTATTTGTTGATTCAGTAAAAAAATCCCAATTTCTAAGTACAGATAAGCAAACTTACCTCAAATCCCAATTTCTAATAAACCCTAAAAAAATCTAATTGGGCAATGTATAGTATAAATTACATACCTTGGTCTAAAAATATGGCCCAACATTGGTTCTTGGATTTCAGGTGGAGGGCAATCATCTGGTGCGTTATCAGGGACGGTGTCTTCTTGGCCTTCTTCTTCGAGTTCTTCTTCACCATTTTTAGAGATGAGAAATTCGATTGGGATTCAGTGAGATAGAAGTGAGAAACTGGTCTGATTTTTTTTTGAGAAGTGAGAGAGAAGAACTGGTCTGAAATTGTTTTGTCTGATAGAGCAGCTGATTAACACGTGATCTCCAAGGGTATTTCAGTTATTTTACTTTACGCCCAGATTTACTGAGTCAACTGCAGTCAATTGCAGTTGACCAAGGTCAAGCTTCAAATAAGGGACTATAGTTGTTTTTTTGCTAAATGGAAGGACTTAAGTCAAATATGTAAAGAAATATCAGGACATAAGTCTAAAAAACTCGCTCCTTTACAGTAGCTGCAACTTACAACAAGTTAAGACAGTGTAGGCAAGAGAGCAGGAAGTTCAGTGTGATTTGGTCGAACTATGTCACTCCTAAACATGGATTTATTACTTGGTTAATGTTAAAGGAACGTTGAAAACTCAGGGCAGACTACAACAGATGGGCATGCTTTCTGATTCTATTTGTTGTGTATGTAGGAACCATGGAGAGAGCATAAAACAATTGCTCATGGGATGCAATGATATCTGTAATATTTGGAAGGAGATCTTGTCTAAATGTAACATCATAAGAGTAGTTGGTAACCTGTAGCAAAAGATTGATTGGATCTGTAACCTGAGCCAACGGAGTATTGTGATAAAGTTTATTGCTGTGGCCTTTACATCATTTGTCTACCATGTTTGGAGAATGAGGAACAATTACATTTCAGGGGGGAAGTTTTACATGTGAACCAAATAATGCAGTGTCAACTTTGATGTGGTGCATAAAATTGAACACACAATTCATAAAGCAAGATCCATGTATGTCCAAATTGGAATGTGCAGCTTGTGTTTTAACATAAACCTGTTGTCTACTGTCAATGGTCACCACCCCCAAGAGGTGTTATTCTATTGAACACTGATGGGTCTCTCAATGGTACAGCTGGGAGTTATGAGGGCATTTTCAGAAATGATATGGGTAAGGGTATCTTAGCCTATGCTGGAAGGAATGAGGTAGATGAAACAAGCACTGTTACTTACCAAGAAATGCTTGCTATTGACAGAGGATTAGTGAATGCTATGAAGAAAGGGTTTAGAAGAGCACATATTGGAACAGACTCGATGCAAATGGTGCAGTTTATTGCTAAAGGTGTTACTCTACCATGGAACTATCGTTAGCCTGTGTTCAAAATCAACAGTATCAAAAACAAGTTAAGGAGATTAGAAAGAGATCAAAATACTTATCGAGATATGATTGAGTCTAGTACATGCACACTATCTTCTTAAGACAGATTCGCCAGGATATAACGATCAAACACGAGTAGAAAAAAGCACTTCAATCTACCTGTCAATGGAACATTGATTGCGACTACTATTTCTTAGATGAAAAGACTCAAAGAAATTGTAAAACCTCTTAATTAAACAATAAAAATGAAGTTGGGTTATATAGAGTATTAATGCCTCTTCACCAAATATCACACCTTAAGACATACCAAAAAATGTGTCTGTTGGAGACAACTCAACTCAGTAACATACATACACAATATGGCACAAAATAAACCACTTAGATATTAACCATTCAAATTAAGGATAAAACCACAATATTTTTTCCAATAGGAAATGTTATTTCCTAATGCTCTCCATCAAAGACCTTATCAACAGACTGGTTGAATTCAAGATTTACAATGTTTATGGAGAAACCAATCGTTGCTCATACTATCTAGCCCCATATGCTACTATTTGTATTGAGATTTTATTCTCCCTTAGCTCCATGCCTCAAGGCTTGCATATCTTTGCATAGGAGGATGCAAGGGCAAGAAATACATTAGGTTGTAATAATTTATACTGATATGAATATACCCGGTCATGGGGAGCCTAACCATAGCTTTGCTTAGCAAAAAAAAAAAAAAAAACTATTATAGAAACCAGAAAAACATTGATCTCAGCCTCAGGCACCCTTGAAATGTCACCGTGATAATAAAATTACAAACGAGCTGTAGAAATGGCAATAAATATTTTAACTTACACAAAGTTTAAGATCTGCCAACATATGCTTATTGAGGTATTACTTAAATAGAATTCTTTGTTCAAACAGATTTGGGCCGAAGCTCAATTCCCTGGATGACGAGACCACTCTTAGAATCACGCCTTTTTATTTCCTTAAGAATCATATGTACAACTCCATCTTCTCCTTCGCTGTTAAAAAACTCGCCCATCTTAATCTCCAACCACCCATCTTCTCTAATTTGCGGTGGAACTTGACTGTTAGGGTTTAGGTACACAGAAGTAGATCTCTCACTATCCTCCATTCCAATAAAAGAGATTAAGGCCTTTGCAGGCATTTGTTTGAAGCCTTCCGCTTCCCGATTTAGCTTATATACGAAATAAGCTTCATATGTTGTCTTTGGGGACAGCTCTCGAGTCTCCATAGCCGCAGTAACTTTTGTCCCACTAGCTCTACGCTTAGGCACATCTAGAAGCTGGGCCACTTTTCCAAACCTATACAAGATGCATGCAGATGGTAAGAATGTATGAAGAAAGGGAAACTCTGATGGTTACGATTGTGTGTACAGTTTTCCACCCTTAGTCCCAACACCAGCTCCAATGAGCTTGTGTGGGTGTAAAGTCAAACAGCCAAATCAAATGCGAATTAGGTTTACAAGTATAGTAGATTGCAAGCACATGCAATAAGCACGACTACGCTAGAATGAGAAGAATGAAATTTGGTTACGGGAAATTATTCGAGATATCCTTGAATGGTCCTCGAGCTGGACAAATTTCCATCCCATGCTTTTTGTTTGGAGAATTTTCCTTGTAAACCAGTGTATTTGGACTGTTAGATCAGAGTTGCACTCAGAATACACTGACAATCGCAGTTAAAATCACTGGAAATGCTCAACAAAAAATGAAAAGCAAGAAAAAGAGCAGATGCATATACCTGGGGTCTGTTATGTATTGCCAGCACTTGGGATTTTCTGCATCCAAATATTTAAGATCGGTGGCTTTGATCATGTAAGCCTTCTTTGCAATCAATGTCTCTGGGGTACTATCATGTTTGGGCCGTAGCTCAATACCCTGGATGATGAGACCACTCTTCGAATCACCTCTGTTCATATCTTTAAGAATCATGTTTATGGCTCCATCTTCCCCTGCATCGTTGAAGAACTCGCCCATCTCAATCTCTAACCATCCATCTTTTCTCTTCCTTGACCAAACCGCATTATTAGTGTCTAAGTACACACTTCGAGATTTTTGGCAACCCTTAATTTCAATAAAAGAGATTAAGACATGTACTGGTGTTTGATCAAACCCTTTTGCACCTGCGCGTAACTTGTATATGAAGTAGGCTACATATGTTGTCTTTGGGGACAACTTTTGTGTCTCCATCGTCCCTTCAACTAAGAGCTTAGGCACATCCAGAAGTTCGGCCACCGTCCCAACCCTATAAGGTATGCATGCAAATATTTAGAATATATTAAACACTAAGATTGCGGAAGCTAATTAATGAATAACGATCTCTTTTATTCCATCAAACTACTACTACAAGCTTTCTTGATTCTCTCTAGTTCTCCTAGGGCTCTTCCCTTTCTCTAAAAACTCAACACCCCATTTCTCCAACCCTAGGATCTCCCATCAAACTACTATTACTACAAGCTTTCTTAATTCTCTCTAGTTCTCCTAAGGCTCTTCCCTTTCTCTCAAAACTCAACATCCCCTTTCTCCAACCCTAGGATCTCCCATATATAGGACATCTCCACCTTTCTCTCTACACTCCCCAACAATAAAGAAACTACTAGAGTAATCCTCTTTTAAAGGATTCTTTAGGTCGTGGGCGTCACAACCCCGACCTATCAACTCTCCCCTCCTTTGAAGAATTCGTCCACAAATTCAAGGAGAAGGAAGATCAACTGCTACAATTTCTGCGTCACCATAATCGTCGCTGAATAACATCTCCGAGTGTCTCATCTACGCGATCATGTAGCTAATGGGAAATGAGCGTCATCACTTTCGTGGGCTAGGACACTCATGTTTTATATGTCCTGTCTTCCCGCAGTTGTAACAAATGGTTGTCCCGACAAGCCCTGGTTTGCCCCCAACTGCTGGCTGTAGAAGTTTGTATCGGGGTCATTGTATCGGGGTCACTGTAGCTGGTGCTACAAAAGACAGAAAAAGACGGATATCCTGATGGCTTTAGCTTAGCCTCAACTCTACGAGCCATTTCTACTATCTCTGATAAGGGTTGTGGAGAGAATAAGATCTCGTCCTGAATGCGCTTTGTAAGACCCAAACAAAAGCGACTAACCCGTTGCGCCTCTGACTCGGATAAAATAACATGTGACGATAGCATGTAAAAGTCACTAGTGTAATCGTCAACAGACTGCTTCCGACCCTGACGTAAGGTTTGAAGCTTAGCAAAACATTCTTACCCCGCATAACCTCCCAATTTGTGATGTAATCATGACCCTGAATGTTTTCCCACCAATTTAGTGCGTATCTTGTCAGCTTTGTCTCTACCAGTGTCACCGCCCTCTGTCTAGTATACTTCTTGAATGCAAGCATCTTACCCTATTTAACCAATTTATAAAACCATTTGCATCTAATTTTCCATCAAAATTTGGTACGTTAATCTTCACGTCAGAGTTCAGATCCTGGAACGCAAAAATAATAGGGTTCACGACCTGACTCTCTAGGTTGCCCTGGTAGCCATACTGAGTGCCATATTGTGGCTGTTGTTCATACTTAGTAGCTCTAATACCCTGATTCGGCTGATAGTTGTTAGTGCAGGAACGAGTACCAAAATTATTTGGAGTATAGTTGCGACCTCTACCTCTTCTGTCATGGGAACCATACCTGTCCCCAGATCCCCTTTGCTTAGCATTATCCCATTGTTTGCTTTCAGCCAAAAATCTTTGTCCACTAGTCCACTGTCTCTGTGGAATACCCTGTCCAAAATAACGAGGTATTTGCAGAGGTACAGGTGGCCGTTGTGGTCGCGGAGGCACACAAGGTGTTGCTCCCGCTGATATTTGTCCCCCAAAATTCTGTTATGTATTCCTCCAATCGCCACTTACATTCCCGTAATACCCACTATTGTTTTTAACGACACGAAGTCCTATGCTTGAGTTTCTGTGCAAAACCTACAAATCTGAAACCCTTGTAGGGAGGATGGTTGTTGTCGCAATGTGGGATGCAGTGGTGACCGAAGCTTCTGTCGGTTGTCTCCCCCCCCCCCCGTTACTGGCGGCGTTGCCGTCGTCAGGGTTTCTTGAATAACCGGAGTCGTCACGATCTCCTAAACGACTGGAGTCGTCGTCGTGATTGGCATTGTGGCGACTATCAATGCCGTGATGGCATGTTGGGATGTCGAGACATCTCTCTCTCCATACCCCTCCCTTACCAATGTCGAATTCGAATGGGGAAGAGTTGAATCTCACAAACGAGCCCCAATAGATGAAGTCCCAATGTGCCCAACATGCTCCATACATGTGGTAGTCGTGCGTGGCATGCCACCCGAAGGCACACCACGTCGTGGCATGCCCTGACCCAGATCGTTCATGCCTTCCCTCACGTTACCACTGCCATACGGCATGCCTCTCGTACCGTACCCCCGTCGGTGCATGCCTTACTCTGCCATGTGCCATCGGTGCTAGCCCCTTGCCTCGGCATGCCCGTGCTCGGGCCATGCTTGGACGATGGCATGCCTGCGTCTCCCTCACTGATTCCTTGGTTTGTTTCACAAAAAAACTCACCCCTTACACGGATTTCGGTGCCGTTTTGGGGATTCCTCCCTTGGTCGTTGATAACCGGAAACGTGGGGGACCTCTCTCTCCCTTCTTGTGGCACCTCTAACCCATCGCCAATCGCGGTGTCGTCGTTCGGATTTGGGTATCATCGTACCCCTCAACTTCTAGCAAATCCGCAAATTTGTCGACGCTTTCAACATCTACGGTCTGACCTGCAAATGAATTGTAAACATGGGTCCCCTCCCCTTCCGGATCGAACCTCTTTACGTGATCTTGGGAAAAAAATCATTTCCTTCCCTCGTTCTACTGCTCGCAACAGCGGCGGATTCATAGAATTGATGCCCGTTAGTTGTCTGTTGCGCATAAAGGAGCTCATTGGAAGACCTCTCACTCTTCCTTTACTTGACCCTCCCTCGCTACAGTCGACTTTGTCACCCACAACTTTGGATGAGGCTACTTTTGCCATCACCGTCACCAACGTTGCTTTAATTTGTTTCGTCATAAGCTTGTTGGAAGCAGTTAACTCTGTGATAGAGTCCTCTACCAATTTCAAACGCTCCCCTTGTGTTTATTTGATCGGTTTCTTCGGTGTTCTCTTACCCATCTTCGTAAAAGAAATTTCCCGCCAAGTTCGATCTAGCTCGGGTACCAAATTGTTAAACACTAAGATTACGAAAGCTAATTAACGAATAACGATCTCTTTTATTCCATCAAACTACTACTACAAGCTCTCTTAATTTTCTCTAGTTCTTCTAGGGTTCTTCCTTTTCTCTCAAAACTCAACACCCTCGTTCTCCAACCCTAGGATCTCCCATATATAGGAGACCTCCACTTTTCTCTCTACACTCCCCAACAATAAGGAAACTACTAGAATAATTCTCTTTTAGAGGATTCTCTAGGACAAAATATAATAACATAAAATAAACTAAAATAGGAAACAAAAATAGTGACCGGTCACTAAATCGTGCGCCTAGGTCGTGGGCATCCCAACCCTGACCTATCAGTATATAATATGGATAAGTTATCTCTAATGGTTGGGCAGCGGTGTGTGTGATTTTTCTTTCTTAGCCCCAAAACCAACTAAAATGAACGGGTGTAAGATCGTAAAATCAAAAATATGTTACCTGCCAAAGGAAAAAATGTGAATTAAAGTTTACTATATAAAATAGCACCCAAGCTCAAGGATTAAGCATGACTCTGCTGGAAATAGAGCACACTGAGATTTTGTTAGCAACAACAACCATTCTAGATACTCCGGAATGAAGTAGAACCCATCCCAGCAGCCGGTTTAGAGGATTACTATTACACCAGTGTTTAGATCAGGACCACACATATTTCCACTGACCATTGTATTCAAAATCATTTGAAATGCTTTAACAACAATTAGAGGGCAGAAAAAGGGAAAAGGGGTATACCTGGCTTTAGTTGTGTACTTCCAGCTCTTGGGATTTTCTGCATCGAAATATTTAAGCTCGGTGGCTTTGATCATATAACCCTCCTTTGCCAATAATATTTCTGGGGTAAAACTCTGTTTGGGTCGGAGCTCAATACCTCGAATGGTGATACCAATCTTCGATTCACAGCTTTTCGTTTCCTTAAGAATTATGTATACCAGTCCATCTTCTCCTTCAGCGTTAAAAAACTCTCCCATCTCAATCTCTAACCACCTATCTTTTCTCGTCCTTGGTGGAATCTCATTATTAGGATCTAAGTACACAATTCTAGATTTCTGACAAGTAGGAAATTTGACAAAGGATATTAAGACCTGTACTGGAGTTTTGTTGAAACCTTTTGCATCACTGCTTAACTTATATACGAAGTAGACTCCATACGTTGTCCTTGGGGACAACTCTCGAGTGTCCATCATCCCTTCAACTTTAAGTTTATGGGCAATTAGAAGCTGGATCACCATTCCAAACCTATATGATTTGCATGCACACAGTTAGTATATAGAATATGAACACATGAAAGAGATAACCGCATGTCCACAGCTAGGTGTGGGTGTATTATTTTACACTCTTGGCCACAAAACCAACTCAGTTTTAAAGACATCATAGGAATTACAAAAAAATTAGACATTATAATTAGCAAGAATTATCATTTATAGTTTTTATCAGAGTATTTGTTTATATAACTTCTAAAAACTGGTAGTCATAGAATTCATCATCCATTAACTTAATGAAACTAATGCCTAAAACAACCATCTGTAATAATTGGGCAAACACCACCCCAAAATTGGTTTATGCAATAGTTACATCGAAGGAAAACTTTACTGTCTTCGTTTCTAACAGAATAAATATTCCCACGTGATATACCCAACAACCATAATCATATAAATAAAAAACGGGAGAGCACTAGAAGACCCATATTACAGATTTAAGAATGAAAATTATTTTTTCTGAAGTTCACCGCAGCTGGACCAATTTTCCTTGAAAGTTGAATCGTATGATTCATGCGTGTCAATAGGAATTAGCTTTGAATCATAAGAATTCACTCAAAGTAAGATATTATCCTGGGATCCAAATCGTTGCACAAGACTTGAATCGTAGAATCAAATCATAATACTTTGATAATACTACTACCTACACGGCAAAAAACAAAATCACTTGAAATTGTTTAAAATTTCATTCATATCGATGATATATTGGCCGATAAGTTCGAAATTTTAGCCGGACAATATGATATTTTGGGGAATATAACACTGATAAGTTATACCCCATATTCTGGCAACTTATTACCAAAATACAATAAATATTGTAAATTAATCTGCAAAATATCGTTAATTATCCGCAGATTATGATTTTTCATCAGTATATTAAAATATATTTTATCTTCAAATGATTTACTTAAAATAGCCCAAACACGAAATAACAAGAAATGGGGCATGAATAAAGTTGCACCACTAGAACAACAGTCAGATCTATGCTTGAATAAAGTTGGGCCACTTTCCATTCTAGATTCTTGGCTTTAGAGGATTTTCCTCCTAGACCATGGTTTTCTAACCATTGGATCAGAATCAGAATCATATAGACTGATCATTACATTCAAAACCATTGGAGATGCTTTAACAAGAAGGAAAAGCTAGAAAAGGAGGAGAGGCATATACCCGTGTTGTTCTGCAAACTTCCAGCAATTAGGATTCTTTCCATACAAAGTTCTAAGCTCAGTGGCTTTGATCATGTAACATATCTTCTCATTTGATGTCTCTGGGGCAAAACTCTGATAAATGATACAAGGCCAACATCTTTATATGGATGACTACTTTCATATATTGTTTTCAAGTTTTTTGAAATTTGTAAAAGGCCAAGTATGAAGAACCACATTAATTTTAAAAAATAATGATCTTGCTACAGAATATATGATTTCTTATGAGGTTCTGGTGAAGCTAATATTATCCGATGTGATTTCCCAGGAATGCTACATACATGTACAGATTGTCCACCTTAATGAGCATAATTTGTGTGTCGAGATTTGCAAATCGACATCGAGATCTGACACTGTGCATGTGCGCTGACCAAAACAGGTCTGTAAATAGCCAGGTAACAACGACACGGATACGGGTGTCGGTGTCCGACACTGGTACGGGGTGTCGGAAACGGCTGAAAATTGAAAAGTACCTTGTAAATAGTGTTGGACACGTGTGTCCGAGTGTCCAAGTGTCGGTGTCAGACACATTTTATATTTTCAAATTGAAGTGTTGTAACCTAGGTAAATAGACACTTTTGAAGAGTTCAATACATTTGATCCCTAGAATAGGTCATAAATTCCAAATTATAGTATTTGCTTGGGGTCATGTGGCTACACAATATATATGACATGTACACTCTTTGTACCTACTTTGTATCTACAGTGGAATTTTTAGCATATCACCTCATATCAATTAGCAAGTAATCAAAGCAACTTGATTTGTTAATTTACAAAATAAGACCGTTTTGAGTGTGAAATGTATCCACGAGTTTATTGGGACAAAACATATGATTAAAAAAAAAAAAAGGTTGTGAGATTAAAAAAGCCCTAGAAGACTTCGAAGTATCCATAACAGTACGGTGGTCTTTTACCTGTTCGCGGCCTTCTATGTCCAGCTCCTCAACATTCATTAGTCTGCAATGAATGTTAAATTCCTGAACACAGCAAGTCTGAGGAAATGCATTGTCCACCTGCGAGCGGCCGATAATGAATCTCCCGCCATTGTCTACTGTGTCAAGACAACACATTTTCTCAAAGATTTTATCTTCCAACTTCCCTAATGCCGTACATCCAAAAATATCAATCCTCAGCAGGAATGTGAGCTTCTCCAACTTTGGAAGTTTCTCTAAGCACACACAATCTCTTAAGAATAGTTGACGGAGATTGATGCATCTAGGAAGAAATGGTAACTCTGCCACCTGAGTTCTGGAGAGGTTTAGTGTGTGAAGATCACACTTATTGCCAAAACATTCATCATTGATTCCTCTGAAGGATTTGCAGCCGGAAAGATCAAGCACGATTAGAGAAGTAAGTTCTTCAAGACGAGGTAGCGTTTTTAAGTTTGAGCAACCACTTAAGATAAGAAACTCAAGTCTCCAGAGTTTAGATACAGATGAGGGTAAATGTTCAATCTCCTTATTTGAGAGATTGAGGGTTTTAAGGTTAGCCATAAGCTCAAAAAAGTTGTCTGGAATTTCTTTGAAGGTGGCAGTGCCAGAAAGGCTAAGAACTTCCAAGTTTCGAAAGCCTCCTATGTGGTTCAAGTTCTCCAGAGACCCACAACCCCTCAACACAAGAACACGAAGCTTTGGCAGATTGGAAATGAATGATGGGAAAGATTTGATCTCAGAATGGAGAACGGCAATAACTTCAATATCCTGCATTTTTGGGATGAATGCATCTTTGATTTCAGTCAGAAAGCGACCTCCATCACCATGAAGCAATAATATTGCAGGTCTAGTGGGCTCGAGACTCCCAGGAGATTTTGTTCTCAGCTTTGCATCCATGAGATAGATTCTTCTGTCATCTAAGAAGAACTCAGGATTAGCTAAAATTAAATCGCTTCCTTTGTCGAAAATATAGTGCTGCCTGTCTCTTAGGCTGTCATGCATCGTCACGTGGTTCTTATCAGTCGATAAGGATAGAAGGTAACGGCCTTCGAGCTCCTGAATTATATTGTGCCCTTGCTCATATGCTTCCTCTAAGGTGAAGAATCCATCTATAAATCCTTCTATTATCCATGATGTTATCAGCCCTTTCACACTGATAGAGTCATACTCTGTATTGTATGTGCAATATAAGAAGCAGTCTTTCAGATTCTTGTTAGGTAACATCTCATAACATAACTTTTTAAAATTATATGATTTTTTTTTTAGCCCAATTGCCTTTTCAAGCTTCTTCAACGTAGGGCTAAGATCACTACCTCCTTTACGATTTCTAAGAGCTCCTGCTAGTATAATAGTATCCAAAGGTCCTATGGAATTGTCCTTGACTAACATTTCAGCAAGGGGGCATAATTCTGGAGAACTAAAAGTCATCCCAGCCTTCTCACAAAATAAGTACCAAGCTTCATGAAAGGGCAAGCCACCGACCAATGAAAGGACATTATTAGCACCTTCATTGTTAAGGAGATATTCACTTCCAGTGATTAACACTTTTGATGATTTATTCTGTATGTAGGGACGTGGGACTCCCAATCCGTCCAGATCATATGGAAAAAACAACCTCATGTCATCTAGAACAAGCAAGAACCTCTTCTCGGCTAGAATTGCAGAGATTTTTTGTGCCAACAGCTCCTCACTCTCTTTATCTTTTTTGTTGTTTTTCTCAATCGTGGAAAACAAATTCAACTGATCAGCAATTTGCATCAACATCTTACTTCTATTGCAATGTTCCATCTCAACATTAACCCATATCACAACTTCGAAAAGAGCGGATCTAGCCACATTATCGACCACATGCTTTGCAGTCCATGTTCTTCCAGATCCTAAACCCCCTTTAATTTCGATAGTTCCAACATTGGCATCATTGCACCATTGCAACACTTTCTTTGCTGCCACTGATGACGATGACTCAACAACATATTTATCTTCTGATCCAAAATTTCTAACATAAGCTTTTTGTGCAATGAAGTTCCACCTGCAAGGAGTAAGGATCAGATCAATTGAATTCAACTGTAAATGGCGAGCAATTAACAGGCGAATCTATTTGAGCTACTTTATCGCTGAACTAACTAACTATTATTGTTACGAATTACGTTCGCGGAAGCATTGAAATTTAATTAATTGAGAAAACTAGGGTTTTTAGAGTTCACCCAAAAACTCTAACAAAAAGAACTGCCCTTTACCAGACAAGCTCCTAACATATATAGCTAAAAGGGTATAGTGCGCTCGTAGGTAAATGACCCGCGAGAGACACAATCTATCAACTATCTCATCCTAGGAAGAATTCGACCACGAATTCTGTAGCCGAATATAGTCTTCATAAAAAGTAGGATCTATCCATGCGAATGACTTCCCTGAAATCCACAAATGATCCTCCTCTCTACGATCAACCCATCATATCAAGAACTCATTTCCTGCAACATCTAATCGTCTATCCAATATCTCATCGATCTCGTCACTCAGTTGTACTCCAGATGTAGGAGTTGTACACCAGATGTAGGTGTAACTGGATGTGGTGGAATGTCGCCATAAAACTGGGTTAGAACTTTGACATTCGCCACCTTCGAACAAGTTCCTAGAATATCCAGCTCATAAACATTCTCTCCAATAAGCTAAATGATACGGAAAGGTCCTGATTTTCATAATAGAAGTTTGGAAGCCACACCCGTGCGCCTCCCTTTTTCAATGTATAACATAACCAAGTCCCCATGTGAGAAAATAACCTCCGTCTATGCCGATCAACCCTCTCCTTGCCTCTCGCATACACCTCTTGTAAATGTCGTCAAACCTCCTCATGTATAGCTCTAATGGACCCAACGAACTCTGTAGCACTATCTAACGTTGGTACTAGTTGGGGAATAGGTGCTAAATCCAACGCCATACCTGGTGTGTAAACTATCACAATTAGAAAATGGGATAGTCTCGTCGAACTATTGATAAACTATTGAAAGCAAACTCAGCTTGTGAAATAGCAAAATCCCACTCTGTACGTCTGTCTCCTGTAATACAACACAATAAATCACCAAGACTGCAGTTGACCACCTCCGCTTGCCCATCCGTCTGCGGGTGAAAAACTAAGGAAAACCGAAGGTTACATCGTAGTAATCTCCGTAATGTCCTCCAAAAATGCCTCGTAAAATGTCTATCCTTGTCAGGTGCTAAATCCAACGCCATACCTGGTGTGTAAACTGTCACAATTAGAAAAGGGGATAGTTCCCGTCGAACTATTGATAAACTATTGAAAGCAAACTCAGCTTGTGAAAGAGCAAAATCCCACTCTGTAGGTCTGTCTCCTGTAATACAACACAATAAATCACCAAGACTGCGGTTGACCACCTCCGCTTGCCCATCCGTCTACGGGTGAAAAGTTGTGGAAAACTGAAGGTTACAGCGTAGTAATCTTCGTAATGTCCTCCAAAATTCCCCGTAAAACGTCTATCCCTGTCAGATGTAATTGACTGGAGCACACCATGTAAACGTACTACCTCCCGAAAGAACAGTCTAGCCACATGAGCTACATCCTCTGTTCTGGTACAACGTAAAATGCGCCATCTAAGAGAACCTGTCAACCACCACAAATAAAGAAATTAAACCCTCGTGTCCTTGGTAATCCCGTAACGAAATCCATCGTTTCGTCTCCCCAAGGGATGGCCGGAATCGGTAAAGACGTGAAAAGATTCGTGTTGTACTCTCTCCCCTTAGCCGTCGCGCATAAATTACACCTCCTAATAAAGGCATTGACGTCTCTGCACATAGTATCCCATAAGTACTTCTCTCTCATCAATGCCATAGTCTTGATGACCCCGAAATGACCTCCAATACCACCTACATGTATATATGTAATCAGCCGCTCGCGCATAGAAGACACCGGGATCTAAAGGGTCGTGCCCTTGAACAAATATCCATCCTGAATAGTATAATCAGCATGAGATCCATAGTTTTGACTCCTTGAGTCAAAAATCGGTCTAAAAACACATTTGAGGGATATAAGTCACGTAACTCAGAAAACCCGAATACTGACGAGCGAAGAGTAACTAAGAGGTGAGACGTCCTGCTAATTTTGTCAACAAACCCATTCTCCTTACCCTTAATATGTTGGATGTGAAAATCGAAGCTCTGAACCACTTTGTATGCCTAACAGTCAAAGTTTTTTGCTGGTTGTGCATGTGTCGAAGCGCGCCATGACCAGAATGAATGACGAACTCTCGATGAACTAGGTAGTGTCTCTAATGTCGCAGTAAACAACTCGATGCCATAGGTACTATAATTTAGTTGTGCTACTGACAACTTCTCACTGAAATAAGCGAGCGACAGGCCTCCCAGACTGAGATAACGTTGCCTCGATCCCCGTCTTACAAGCATCTGTAGTAACCTCAAAAACTGATTCGAAGAAATTTGGTAATGCAAGAACAGGAGCTACAGTGAGCTTCTGTTTAACCAATCGAAATGCGTTATCAGCCGCTTGCGTTCACTCAAAAAGCACATTAATAGGGGCCATAATACTATTGTACCCATCAATAAATTGTCTGTAAAATATAGCTAGCCCATGAAAACTACTTACATGTGTAGTCGTGGTAGGAACTAACCAATTCCTGATAGTATCCACCTTTTCTTCATCAACCCGAATCCCCTCTAACGAAATAACATAACCCAAAACTGTACTGAATCCACGAGGAACTAACACTTTTTGAACTGGAGAAATAGGGGTGTTGTCGTAAAGCCTGCATAACCCTCTCTACATGAACAAAATGCTTCTCTCTAGTGTGGCTATGAATGAGAATGTCATCGAAGTATACCACTGCGAACCTTACGTAGAATCTCTGTCATCAAACGCATAAAAGTGGAAGGAGCGTTAGACAACCCAAAAGGCATAACCAACCACTCGTAGAGACTATCATTTGTCTTAAATGTTGTCTTCTATTGAACCCAGGCCGCATACGACTCTGATGGTACCCACTCTTGAGATTGAGTTTGGAAAAAAACCTTGCCCCATAGAAATCGTCAATAATATCCTCTAATCGCGGAATAGGGAATATGTACTTCATCGTTATCTTATTTACCGCCCTGCAATCTACACACATCCGATAACTTTCGTCCTTTTTGGGGACTAATAGGGC
>JACGCM010000466.1:25000-35966 GCA_014058105.1 Kingdonia uniflora
TTTTGTCGGTCCAGTAGGTGCCCTCTCTCCTCTCTCCGTTCACTGGATCATTAGTTTGTATGGAGACCCCTCGCACTCGTTTGTCTCCAAATTCTGATTTATCGGTGTTATTTCTAATCCCAATACTCTTCGAAATCGCAACATAGGTTTTGGTGCAGTATTGATTTTCTTTGGTTAGACTTCATGATGTTTGAAATAGTCAATTGGGTGAACTTCTCGCATCAATGTCACAACCACATCGTGGGACTTTGATCGAGAACCTTTCAACACATCCCTGTCTTCCCCACCTACAACATCAATCACACGACGATCTTCTCTCTCTGTCATCTCCTTGTAGTGGTTCATCACCAAGTCTATTTCATCGAATCCCATCGATTCCTCAGTCATAATACCCGCCTCTAACCTTGCGATTTCGACAATTGCTCGCACGTACTTAGAAAACTTAGAATTGGTCATAGCTCTGATACCAAGTTGTTACGAATTACGTTCACGGAAGCATCAAAATTCAATTAATCGAGAAATCTGGGGTTTCTAAAGTTCACCCAAAAACTCTATAAAAAAGAACTACCCTCTACTAGACAAGTTCCTAACATATATAGCTAAAAGAGTATCGTGCACTCGTGGGTAAACGACCCACGAGAGACGATTTATCAATTATATTTTTGAGGAAGTGAGTTTTCTCACAAAATGGTAGACTGAAAGGAATACTTACTAATACTTTATTACACCAGAAGTTAGAAAACATTTCGATATTTTGATCCAAAAACTTCTATTTTAGCTGTTCTTTCCTGTTTGAAGCCCATCAAAAACTATACCATCGAGGAAAGTGTCACATAGTTAAAATGGTTTTTTTTTTTTTTACGAGATAGCCTGATTACACGTCACAATTTCATCATGCACTTGCCCAAGTTTCATGCAAAATTTCCACCACTCTGTAATAAGCGGATCCCAAGATTCTTATAAATTTTTGATAAAGAATCCTACTAGTTAAAAGAAAATTCTTTAAGTTGTGTCTCAACCAACATCATTTGCTTCGTGTACCCCTAGTTTCTATATATAGAAAACTTACCAGCCGAGTTGAGGCAGTCAATCTCTAGATGCATTCGGATTGAACTTTTATTGAGCTCAGAAATACTTAAGTTGGCATCTTGCTCATAGTTTGTGAGAGCATGAATCAAATTGGATATATCGGTATGCAAGAGCTTAGTTTCTGGACAACTAATCCTTCACACCAGTGTATTGTATTTGTAGGTGAAGTGGGGCAGGTTCCAATGGATGAAAGCGCAACAGGTAAGATGTTCTTTCTTTTGATGGGTTGCTTCGCGATCAAACACCTGGTTCGCAGTGAACCTATAGCCTTTAGGGAAACCCTTCAAGAGCCACAAAGCTTCTTCCTTACGTTATGGAAAGGATTCATTCTTCCACTGACAAAAAAACTAACACTTCCTAGCGTTTTTTGACTTATGATGAGTGCATATAAACAAACAAAACAAACAACAGTGCTAAATAACAACTGTAGGCCCCGCTTTTTGTTATAACTAGTTGTGTAGTAGTTGTGGTTTAAACTCGTTGCACCCGGTAGTATGTGATCTTAACTCTAGTTCCCCTAACCCATTCAACCCACCACCGAAATAACTCCTTGCTTCTCTCCTTCTTCTCCCTATTTCTCCTCCATCAACCTTCTCCAATCTCTCTTTCTCTCTCTAGAATCTCATCGGAGAACAACATTATGCCGGTTGGATTCCGACCTATAACCTCCCACTTCTCCTTTCAATCTCAAACCCATCTTGGTTAAATCTAATTTTGTTGAATTTGAAGATGCTTTGGCAAGGTTGACGATTAAAGTAAGATGCAGTAAATTCCTTCTCCGTCCATTTACCCAAGGCAAGTGCATCTATCTAATCTCATTTGCTTTGATTGATATGAGTAAATCATAGTATTCTTGTATGTTCTAATCTTCCCTATGCAAAGCATGTTCTAGATATTAATCTGTCATTGGTTTATTACCCTCTTAGTTGTCGTTTTAATCGTCGCATCAATTTACAATAGACATCTCAGTATTGTGTATGCAGTCATGTATCCCCTAGTGGTTTATTTCATCATGTTTATTTAGGTATACAACTATTGATCTTTATGAGTTAGGCTTTGGTTCTTAATAGGTTAATATCCTAATATTCTTATAGTCTGATGGTAATTTTGGTTAGAGAATCACTTGGGCATTGAAAGTGTAAAAAACTACTTCAGATTGTATTCTAGGTAGACAAACTAGATATTATGGGAAGTTGGTATTTGTGATAATCTTGATTTGTTCTGTTTTAGGTCATTCTTTGGACATCGCATATTCTTGATTCATTTGTATTCAACCTGATTAGGCTTACCCTTAGGTTAACTCACGAAGGCGTAATTGCTTAGAAAGATGTATGTATATGGTATTCTTGTCAGGTGTTTATATCGAGGGTTGGTTATCTTATAGAAATTCATAAAGTAATCTACTCTTAGAGTGATCTTGACACATTTTGGTATAGTTGATATTATTCTTAAATTATATGGGATGGAGTATTTGGACTAAACTTTACCTTAAGATGGTATAGTTCAGTAAGTAGCTTACGATACTTGTTTGGTTTGAGGCAATTTTCCATATATATTTGATTGTATCTTACGGCGAATGACATGGGTTGTGAAGCATACAAGTACCTTATATGGTCTACGGGAGTAGTTCTCTAGGTGTTTTCTTGCTAGATATTACATTAGTAATAATGAGAATTCTCGAGACATCGATTATGTCTATTATGGACAAGGCGGCCTAGTGTTGTACATAGTACTCATTGTAAGATTGGTATTCTAAGGCGCGAGTTGAGTAAGAGAGTTCTTTATCTCAAATGGACATTTGGACGAGTCTGTGATTCTAGAACAACTTAGATGATTCTTCGGTATGTCTTTTGTAACAGTTGATCCTAACATGAATTTTCCATGATTCAGTAGTACGCGACTTAGATTCGCTTTGATGCTCAGAGTTTCTTTTTGATATAGTCACACTTATTGGGCATGTTACGACAGATAGTATTGGATGTTGGAGCTTTACTTCATTTGATAGAGTCCCCACTTGTTATTAAAGTGAGGGTAGATAGATCATCTGGTCGTAAGAGCGGTAGGTCTTTGGATATAGTCCCAGATACTGATTAGGCAGGGGCAGACAGATCATTTGTTTCTTATAGGATTCAAACTTCTTCCTTTCATTCATGCATAGGATAACTTAGAGTCATGCACACAGTAGGGCTATGTTGTCAGGGTCCTTGGGTTCGAGTCCCTAAACCAAATATGAGGTAACTGTTTATCAGTTTTCCCGGGTTGCAAGTCCCTAAATTACTTCCCCAGTTACATATCGGCTTTGTTATTCTTTGTGAATACTCCCCGTGGGCATAGATCCCTAAAAGTAAAAATAAAATAGGCTTTAGACCTGTAGGTTGAAATTCCTTGAACACCCTGATCAGGTGCATTACCCGCTAATTCCTGGCTCACTAAAAAGGAATCCGCCAATTCCTGGCTCGCCAATAAGGGATACGCTTCTGTTGAGGACAGAAGGGTGCAAGAGAGTGGTCCCACTGAATTAAAAGTGACCCTGTGTACATCGTCTGTTAGTTATCCCCCACACTTAATAATACTCTAGAATTATTTATAATACCGGTTGGCGCCGACGCTTAAAAATAACATTAATAATTGAACATTATTTCCTCAAAGCATTGCATCATTTATATATATATATATGATATTAGTTTTACTTAGACCGTCTTCTTTAGGACTCGTAGCTTGGTTGATCTTCTCCTATAATTCCGTTGGATTCTTCATGTCTCTTTTCTGTGTTTATCTTGGTCTATCATGTCTTATGACCTTGGATATTTGTACTTGCTGGGCGTTGCTTGCTGACGCCTTGCGCATATATACTTTTTTAGGTGAATTGTTGCGGTAGCGATACTAGTAGTTGGAGCAAGCTGGACTTGCATCTTTTGGAGTTCTGGCTATCCTTGTGGTATTATTTATCATTTCTATCTCTCTTAGATTTTCTTCCGCTGCGTAGTTTCTTAGTGTTCTAGATGTATTTACGATTTATTTTAAATTGTAGTACGTCTTTTGGGGGTTCATCTTTAGGATGCCCGACGTTACACCTCAGAATTCGCGTTCTTAATAGTTTATTAAGAAGCCAATTTTGGGGGCGTGACAACAACAGATGTAGCGTGAAAAACCCTTGAATGAGTAAAAAAACCACGATCTCCTACGAGAATTTCTGAAAGGTAATCTTTATTACGATTTGAGCTAGATAATGGAATTTGGGCAATAAACACAATGCAGTTCTTGTGAGCAAAGTCCAACCCCTCATCTAGAAGGATTTGACAATTATTTATAGGCTACATAGATCGCGTGCTGGTAGTGAGCTGTTAGCACACTCCAATTTGAATTCAGGCGCTAACTACTCTACTCGATTTGCGTCATCCCGCGATTCTTGCATTATGCTCGGTTGGGTCCAAGCCATTACTCTAATATCTCGCCTTACATCTTGCGTATTTGACTAGGTCTAACTGTCGAGGTAAGGTTTCATGCTCCAGCTGCAATAGTTTACTGGATCAAGCTGTGATCCAGGAAGATCTGTGATGTATCACTAATTTAGTGTCATACTTCTATTTTAGAGTATTTATCTAGTTTTAGAAATATGAGTTCCTATTTCTATTTAGAGTATTACTCAAATTTAGCAATACGAATTCAACTTTTAAAATAAGACTTGTACCCTATAAAAGGACAATCCTAAGGTTAGAAAACCTAATTGGAATTTAGGAGTTCTATTGTAATCTTTCTATGGACCAATAAAGAAACCCTAAGGGGAGATTTTCTCCCTACCAATTCTATTGTGTGTTCTTCATTATCTTTTTTATTGTTCTTTTATTAATACTCTCCTAGCAATTGTGGATTAAGTGGTATCAGAGCGGAGTTCCGTTCATCATTGGGGGATTGTGGTTTATGGTCTCGACATGCGACTAACTCAAGCAATCTGGGAAGAGATCTAATTAGAAGAATAAGAACATCATGTCTACCGCCAAGATCTCAAAAGCTTATACTTCCAAGAGACAACGTGATCGTGAAGAGAAGAAATGGAGTGAAAGAGAAAGTGGGGGATGACGATGAATCTAGAGATTCCGAAAACGCCAAATCTGAGGAAACCCCAAAAAGGACGGGAGTTACCGTATGTGCGTTAATTGTCGGGCAGTTAACAAGATCACAGTGAAGTACAGATTCCTCATTCCTCGATTAGAAGATATTATAAATGATCTCTATGACGCCAGGTTTTTTTCCAAACTTGATCTTAAGAGCGGGTACCACCTGATTCGCATGCACCAGGGAATGAGTGGAAGACGGTATTTAAGACCAAAGATGGTGTGCATGAGTGGTTAGTTATGCTTTTTGGGTTGTCTAATGCCCCGTCTATATTCATGTGTTTAACGACAGAGAATTTACGCGACTGCATTACAAAGAGGTTCACGGTGGTCTACTTCGATGATGTTCTAATATACAGCCGCACCAAGGATGAGCATCTTGTTCATGTGGAGAGAGTTTTAGAGGTCATACGTCAGCACCGGTTATTTCTTCAGTTGAAGAAGTGATCATTCCTCGTTGATTTAGTGCAGTTTCTGGGGTGCAATATTTCGTCAGAGGGGATCAAGGTTGATGAGGAGAAGGTGGATACGATCAGGAACTGGCCAGTCCCGACCACGACGACACACGTACGAAGTTTCTATGCATTGGCTACGTTCTATAGGTGATTCATATATGGCTTCAGTAGTATTATGGCACCGATCACTTCCCTCATGGGAAACGTGCCTTTTGAGTGGACGCCAGAGGCTGATGAGGCATTCCAATTGATTAAACAAAAGCTTACCACAACTCATGTTCTTGTATTACCAGACTTAGACTTTTCAGGGCCAATTTTGAGGTTACGACAGACGCGTGTAACACTGGGATTGACGCTATGCTTTCATAGTCCCGGAGGCCGGTTGTTTACTTCAGTGAGAAGTTATCTGGGGCATAGTTAAACTATAGCACTTATAATATCGAGTTACTCGCGGTAGTACGGTCATTGCGGCATTGGCAATATTATTTGGTTCACCGGGAGTTCGTCATTCATTCTGATCATGACGCGCTACGACACATGCATAGACTGTAGAGGACCTCGACAACCTCGACAGACAGGCAAGCAAAGAGGTTCAGTTACCTCCAGAGTTTTGACTTTCCCATTCAACACATTAGGGGGAAAGAGAACGGGTCTGCTGACAAGATCAGTAGAACAACTTACCTCTTGGTTACACTCCGTTCTTTGGTATTTGGATTTTCTGAATTATGTGCCTTATACCTTTCTGATGAGTATTTTGGGCTTATTTATGAGTCATGTGGGCAGCACCAGGGTTCTCATGAGAATTACACCATCCAGTATAGGTATTTATTTAAGGGTACATCCCTTTGTGTCCCAATCTCTACTATGCAGAAGCGTTTGATTGCAAAAATATCCATACTAGGGGGCTTGGGGAACATTTCGGGGTGATCAAGACCATGAAACTCATGCAGGAGAGGTACTTCTGGGACACTATACGCAGGGATGTTAACACTTTTATCCAGAGGTGCTAGTCTTGCGCGACGGGTAAAGGGCGAAAGTAGAACACCGCCCTTGGAGATATATCTCGATAGACTTTATTACAGGATTGCCGAAGACATGGGGTTTCATCTCTGTTTCTGTGGTAGTTGATCGATTCTCTAAAATGACGTACTTTATACCATGCACCAAGACGGAAGATGCGGCTCACGTGGCTTGACTGTTCTTTAGGGAGGTGGTACGTTTACATGAGGTTCCTCAATCGATTACTTCTGATAGGGATAGACGATTTACGAGACATTTTTGGAGGACGTTATGCAGACTATTGCGCTGTAAGCTTTGTTTTTCCACAGCTTTTCACCCTCAGACAGATGGGCAGACAGAGGTGGTTAACCGAAGTTAGGGTGATTTATTATGGTGTATTACAAGGGGCAGACTTACGGAGTGAGATTTTGCCCTTTCACAGGCTGAGTTTGCTTTTAATAGCACTGTTGAGCTCGACAATATTATCTTCGCTTCATATCGTGACAGGCTATTCACCAGATATTGCATTGGATTTGGCACCTATTCCCCAACTAGTACCTACATCTGATAGTATTGCAGAGTTTGCTGAGTCCATTCGGACAATACATGAGGAGGCTCGGCGACATCTCAAAAATGTTTACGCGGGAATCAAGGAGAGGGTTGACCAGCATAGACGAGAGGTTGTATTTTCACCAGAGGACCTGGTTATGCTTTATATTGAGAAGGGACGACGCACAGGCGTGGTGTTTAAACTTCTCTTACGTAAATCAAGACCCTATCGCATCATTCAGTGCATTGACGACAATGCTTATGAGCTTGATATTCCAAGAGCATGTTCCAAGGTTGTCGTGTCAAGCTTCTTACACAGTTCTATGGCGATATTCCATCACATTCAGTGCGACCTTCACCTGAAATTGAGTTGACTGACGAGATCGATGAGATATCGATAGCCGTTTAGATGCTGCAAGACATGTGGAGTTATTGATACGATGGGTTGGTCGTTCAGACGAGGATGATTCATGGATTTCGGGGGAGTTGTTTGCACGGATAGATCTGACACTTTACGATGATTATATGCGGCTACAAAATTCGTGGTCGAATTCTTCTTAGGAGGGGAGAGTTGATAGATCATGTTACCCACGAGGCCACGTACTTTCTATTTTCTCTATATATTGTTAGGAGCTTCTTTTTGTGTAGTTTATTTGTTTGAGTTTTGGTTAAACTCTTAAAACCCTAGATTTCAATTTGATAAACTAATTTGTGCTTCCACAAACGTAAAAGTTAACAGTGTGCATACTAATGCCATGAAGAATTTGCTTGATTGTAATTCCAAGTACAAGACTACAGCTGTCATCCTCGAAAAGATGTTGAGTTCGAGGTTGGAGATTTCGGTTAGGTTGGTCTTACATAGAATCAAATTCGTGCAGATAACTGTATCAAGTTGGGTACTCAAAATTTGGCCTTTTGAAAGTAATATAGAAGATCAACTCAAATGGCTTACATGTTGTGGATGCCTAGTCATATTCGAATTTCAAACATTTTTAATGTAAGGCCTCTTTTTCCTTCTTATGATATGATGACGTGCCAAATTCGAGGGAGAATTTTTCTCAACCGAAAGGAAATGACGCAGGACAAGAAGTTCTAGTTACAAGGCATTAAGTGCGAGGTTTTAGTATTGATTCAAAATTGGAGTTATGAGTCTTATTTAGTATGTGAGTTAAGCTTAGGCTATGTTGCGGGGAAACACGTTTCCCATCAAATTCGGCGCTTCCAGAAACCTATTTGGGAAACGGGTGCGATTCGGTTTCCTTGAATTTGGGAAAGGTCGGGAAAACATTTATGATTCGCGTTTCGATTCCGCTGTAATTCGGTTTAGGAAACACTGATGATTCGATTTGAGAAATGCTAATGATTCAATTTTTGATTCGCATGATTCATTTTTCTAAGCGATTTTTTATTCGGTTTGGGCAACTTTTTGTAATTTGTATATCAAAACAAATGTGAACAATGCCCTTATACGTAATTTGATGCTCTTATACCCACAAAGGAAAATAAACACACCCACAAACTTATAGATATCGCTTTATAACGAAATATCCTCAAGAAAGGAAGCCCTTGAGCATACTTAATCTTTCGTATTATCTTCCATCTTGACTAAGTTAACAAGTATTGTCTTTGTATATTAATCTCTATACTATAAACAAGTATCACTCTTTGCTTTCTTTGACGTTTCTTACTCATTTCTTAATTCGGTTTTATTTACGCTTCAGTACTCGTTTCCACATTTCGCTTCAATTGTTGCATCTAACTGTATGCGTTTCCCGTTTCCCGAATTTGTATAGAAAATATGGACGTTTCCCGTTTCGTTTCTCGCATCGTTTCCCGTACCCGCTTCACTTTCAAGTAACATAGGGTTTGGGAGATAAAGATTTGAGTTATGAGTCTTATTGAGTGTGAGTCAAGTTTTGGAGTTACAAATGTCAAGGGTCTATTTAGTTGTAAGTTAAGGTTATGAGTTATAGAGTCTAAGAGTCAGCTAAGCCTATTTAAAGGCCTTTTTTTGTTGTAAGAGTCATTCAAGTTGGAACTAAGAAATGCGTGTTCGCTTATCTCTAAAGTAAAATCCGAGGGTTGTGATGTTTGTGTGCTAGTCTATTCATATCCTGCACTAGGGACTCTCCTTTGGTGTACCATGCCTAGGGAATTATACGACTCACATCAGTCTCCCTAAGTCTGAAATTCAGACCCTAATATATAAATTTGTTAAGATGTTAAGACTAAAGTTACATACTCAAAAAATTCACACCGGCAATTTTGTTCTATTTGCTAATACAGATATGTTTATGACTATTTGAGTATGTTAAGAAGCATGAATAGAAGATCTAACCTGCTGAGCTTTTGCGGGACGTTTTGTTCTGTCATATGGTTGAAAATATGATAGACCAGCAGTCTCCTTTTTGGTAAAAGATAGGCCAGAAATAACTGTGATATTGTTCTCGTTCAACCTATACAACAGAAACCGATTTACGAGCTCTTCCAATATGTTCTTGCCATTGTCAAATGCATTTTCAAAGTAAATGAAACCGCACAGAAACCCTCCCTTATCCATGCTGATATCAGCCTATTGACATTGATACTTGATAAATTCGATAATATTGAGTGCAGTACAAGAAACAGTCTTTCATGGTGTTGCTGGGTAACATCTCATAACAAACTTCTTTGAATCCATTGAGTGAATCTTCCTTAATTCAATTAGTTGTTTCAGATGTTCAGCAACCAGTGTAGGACTATAATCATCTCCGAGATTTCTGAATGTGCCTGCTAGTATAGAAATATCCAGGTAAGCCCCGTTACAGTCCTTCAGTAAAGCTTCAGCAAGGGCATGCAGATATGGAGAATCAAAGGGACCCCCTGGAGAATGAAAGGCAACTCCAGACAGTTTTTTCGAACAAAGCAAAAGCTTCATCAAACAGATATTCGTCCAAATATAGGACCTATCTATAAACTCAGCTTCTTGTTTATCTCTTGTGTGCAAAACTACGAAGTCGTCACTCACATGTTCGGGGAGCCTAAAGAACCCAAAGGTCTATACCATGCCAATTCATGTCTTCTAAAATAAGCAAAACCCTTTTTCCCTGCAACTGAAGCAGAAATCATTTCTTCTCTTCCATCAGTACATCACAATCCTCTTAAGATCTTGACCAAGGTCAGATAACAAATACGCATCCTAGCATTAATAAGTTCAGGATCTACATCATCATCATCATCATCACTGTCGCTTTCCTCATCATCATCATCATCTTCTCATCATCTTCTTCTTCTTCATCTTCTTCTTCATTCCCTCCTTTAGCGAAAGCAACTTTATCTGATCCATAATTTGCAATTGCATATCTCCTCCATGGCAACGAGCCATCTACCCATATTGCAATATCGAAAACGTTTGAGTCAACTACATAGAATCCAAAAAACGCTGTATCCAAGTTCTCGCATTTCCGTTTGACCCTTGAACTCCAATAGCTCCAGAATCTGCATCGTCTAACCATTCTAACACTTTCCGGTCATCTAGTTTGCTAGTCATGCAACAGATATTGACGATATAAACTTCTCTTCCAGTAACCTGCAAGACAAACCGATTGGCAAGAATTTTGTCATACTGTTCTAAAACAGCTAAACTGACTTTTAAAAATGAGCAGCCTATGCCTTTCTCTTGTCAATATCGCAATCTCTGACAAAGCAGCCGAGATGGACATTTCCAATTAAGTAGCTAATTTAGTTGGAACTCATGGAATTTATAGCCAAACACATGTG
>JACGCM010000107.1:0-19010 GCA_014058105.1 Kingdonia uniflora
GAATTTTATTGCAATCATTGTAAGGCGAGTGGGCATCTTTCTGATTATTGTTGGAAACTTCACCCGGAGCTTTGGCTGAAGGGGAAAAAGTGCAATAAAGAGAAATATGCACTAGCCGCTGAGGTTGTTGACTTTCTGGATTTAGATAAACCGAATCCTAAGTTTACACTTATGTTTCAGCGGACTTTGGCTACCGAGAAGGGGAGTCGGGAAGAGCTTTTTCATGCCAGTATTCAAGTAAAACAGAGTTTAGTTATGACCATTATGAATCTGGGTAGTCAGAAAAATTTGATTTCTGAGACATTGGTGAAGAAGATGGGCTTGACGACTATAGCTCATCCTAAGCCGTTTGGTTTGGGGTGGATTCAAAATGATGCGGATGTGATGATCATGAAACAGTGTACATTCAAGTTTGCGATTTCTGAGAAGTTTATTGATGAGGTGACGTGGTGGTTCCTTTGGATGTGTGCCAGGTAATCTTGGGTAACCCATATCTTTGGGACCGCGATGCGATTCATTACCGTAGAGCTCGTAAGTATCGCCTTGTAAAGGAGGGAAATGAGTTACATATCAATGTTTTTAAGAAACATGTCACTATATCAAATTTGGTAACGGTGACTCAGGTGAAGCGGTTGGTTAATGTGGGCGGCAAGTTTGTGTTATTGGTGCGACCGGTTCAGGAGGGTACGTCGGCTCGAGTGTTGTCTCCAATAATAACATTTTTTAGGCAACAAACAGATTTGGGGAGGTTGTAAGAGGAGGTTATGGTACATACTGATCACAAACCGTTCCAGTTTTTAGCTACACAGTTCATGCTACGGACAACTCGCCAGATGAAGGGGCTGTCGTATCTCCAACAATTTCCCTTGATTATACAGTATAAGAAGGGAGTGGACAACAAATTGGCTGATAGGTTATCTCGACCCCCATTACCAACTACTTCCGCTATGTTGGTTTATATGCAGATGCAACCTTTTATTAAGTCAGGTTATGTTACGGGATATGATGATCCTAAGGGGCGCAGTGTGTTTCGTCGATAGTTGCTGCCAGGGAAGACATGTGGTAGTTTTGAGTCGTTCCGAGTTGGGAAGAAGGGTCAGCTACCTAGTATGTCGAAGTGGTATCGCAGGGTAATGGGCAGCACCGCATTCCCACCTTTTTAGTTCCAGCTTGAGCAGGAGCTCAAAGCTCCTAAAGGGGGGAGCCATGATCCAAGAGGATCTAGAGTATTTGAAGATTTGTTAAAGTCGTTCGAACGACGCTGAGTGTCATTTGTTGTAATCAAATTATCTCATCTGAAGTTTGATCAATAACATTTCTTCTTTAGAGTTTAGAATTATGTTTTCAATATCTGGTATGAGAGCGAGCACAGTCTCTGGCTTGAGAGCTCGAAGGCGACGACGTGAAGAAAACTAGAACCAATTTCTAGTATTTCGTCAAGATATCGTTCATTCGGTCGAGGTTATTGATTTCGTCTATTTTTTACAAAAAATGATGGAAAGTTATGTTCAAGCGGCTATTCCTAAATTCGATGGTCACTGCGACCATTGGAGTTTAATTATGGAGAACTTCTTGAGGTCCAAGGAGTATTGGCACCTCGCTGAAGTTGGTGTTTCTAACCATTTGGAAGAAACGGCGACCGCTCAAATATTCAAGATCAAGGTATTACGATTAAAAGACTTGAAAGTCAAAAATAATTTATTTTAAGCTATTGATCGTAATATCTTGGAGATGATCATATGCAAGGAAACATCCAAAGATATTTGGGATGCAATGAAGATGAAATATCACAGAACCGTTAAAGTGAAACGGGCACATCTACAAGCACTTCATGTAGATTTTGTGACTCTTCATATGCAACCGACAGAGTCTGTTTCAGAGTATTTCTCCAGAACTGATCCAAGAGGATTTGAGCATTTTTAGACTTTTTTAAAAGTTTATTCGAATAACTCTTTATATTCGAATAGACTTCTATTTCTACTCGAATATACAAAGTTCTGAGTGTTCTGTTCGAAGAGACTTTTTGTTTGTTCAAATACACTCCTATTTTGCTCGAATAGATTTTTGTTTCTATTCGAATAAACATCTGTCTGAGTGTTCTGTTCGTACAGACTTTTAGTATGTTTGAATACACTTTTTTCTGTTCGAACAAAGACTTGTTTTGTTCGAACAGAGGTGTGATTCACCCTATTATTTTAGGCGTTAAAGAACATAATTATCCTATATATTTTTGTAAATAAGAACACGTAACTCTTTTAAGGGGGCAAGGCTAGGCAAGATTCGATCATGTCAGATCAATTTGTGTGATCTTCGCACTATTAAAAGGGATTTTTCCTACCAATTTTTGGGTTCTTCGTACTATTCATCTAATTAGGGTTTCTCAATTCGTATTATAGATTAAATGGTATCAGTTTTTAATAACGATTCTTGGGGGTGATTGTGGTTTATGGTCTCTACACATGACCGTCTCAAGCAAAAGAAGGAGAAGCTAGTGAGTCCATTAAAAATTCACCAAAAACCTAACTCGAAGAAGAAGGCCAATTTAGAGATGGACGATTCTGAAGATCGAATCACGACTTTGGAAATGAAAGTTTCTTACCTAACTACAACTCTAGGGGAGTTGGTAGAATAATTTTGTCTCACGAATCTCGCAAAGGCTTCCGCTTCGATGAAAAGACGTGGCCGCTCGAAGAAGAAAGGGGTTGTGGAGGAGGATGGAGACGAAGGTACTGAGGAGATAAATAGTTATTCTAGTGATGCCGAATCCGTCAAGGAGTGCTCGGGTATTGGTAAGTCAATGAATCCTATGCATAACCTTCGTATCGACTTTAAGATTGATATTCTGGTATTCGATGGTTCAATCGATGTCGAGAAGTTGGATAATTGGTTAGAGACCTATTTTTCTATTTACGAATATTCCAATGCTCAAAAATTTTTCTTTTCTACATTGAAATTCGCAAGTCATGCACTCACGTGGTGGAAATCATATCGAAAACGTCACGAAGTAGGTAGTTTGAGTTGGAAGGAGTTCAAAGTGTTAATAAGAAAGCAATTTTATCCAATTGGGTATAAACAAAGCGATGGTACAAATTGTACAATTTTCGCCAGAAGTTTGGGCAGTCCATGCAATAGTTCACTGTAGAGTTTCATAACCAAACGTTTGTTTTGGACATTGATGTGAATGAGTATGAGGTGTTCATAAAATATACAGGGGGTTTGTCAGAGTTTATTAGAAAAGAGTTAAAACTCTTTAATGTAGAAAATTTCAAAGATGCTACCATTAAAGCAATTGCTATTAAAGGTAAGTACTTGGAGAATGACAAGAAAGACGACAAGAGCAAGTCGGTGTACAAGTTTAATTGGAAGAATGATCATAAATGGGAGTCCAAAGGAGAGGGGTCTTCATCCAAGGGTAATTACTCTAATCATTGTAAGGCAAATGGGCATATTGCAGATAAATGATGGAAACTTCACCCAGAGTTTAGGCCGAAGGAGGAGAGGAGCAAGAAAGAGAAACGTGCACTGGCCGTAACAATTTTTGATCTTCCAGATTTAGATAAGCCAAATCCTAAGCTTATTCTAATGTTTAAGCAATAACTACTGATGAGGCAAGTCGAGAATAACTATTTCATTTTGGCATTCAAGTGAAGCAGAGCTTAGTCGAGGTCATCATTGATCTGGGTAGTCAGAAGAATTTGATTTATGAGGCGGTGCTGAAGTAGATAGGTTTGGCTACTGTGGCTCATCCTAAGTTGTATGGTTTGGGTTAGATTTAGAAAGACGCGGAGTTGAAGATCACTAAGCAGTGTACGTTCAAATTTACGATTACTGAGAAGTTTATTGACGAA
Source organism: Kingdonia uniflora (assembly GCA_014058105.1). Classification (NCBI taxonomy): domain Eukaryota; kingdom Viridiplantae; phylum Streptophyta; class Magnoliopsida; order Ranunculales; family Circaeasteraceae; genus Kingdonia; species Kingdonia uniflora. The sequence goes on from JACGCM010000107.1 coordinate 3,849, forward strand.
GTGACGTGTGCGATGGTTTTGTTAGATGTATGTCAAGTCATTTTGAGTAGCCCTTATCTTTGGGACCGAGATGCAATCCTTTACCGTAGGGCTCACAAGTACCATCTTGTGAAGGAGGGGAAGGAGTTTCATATCAGTACTTGCAAGGAACATATCACTACCAATAATTTAGTAACGGTGACTCAGTTGAAAAGGTTGGTTAATGCGAGCGGCAAGTTTGTATTGTTGTTGGTGTGACCGGTTCAAGAGGGTCTGTCTGCTAAGGTATTGTCTACTTTGACAATGTTTCCTAAGCGACAAACCGATATGGGGAAGTTGTAAGTAGAGTATGAAGACTTGTTCATAGGTATAGACAGGATGCCGCGCAAAAGGGTTGTGGAGCATGATATCACCTTGGTGAATCGTGAGCCACTACTCTTTATTGGATTGTATCGGACTTCTGTCACATAGTCTGATGAGATCAAAAAATAGGTACATGAACTCCTAAAGCAAGGAGTAATTACGCCAAGTTGCTCACCTTGTGGTTCACCTGTGTTATTGGTGCCGAAGAAGGATGGGTCTTGGAGAATGTGCGTGGATTATCAGGCGCTGAATAAGAATACTATGAAGAATCGTTATCCTCTTTCACGGATTGTCGGGCTTTTAGATCAGTTGCAGAAGGCTTTGTTTTCCACCAAGTTGGATCTAAGTCGGGTTACCATCAAGTTAGAATCCGGGAAGATGATACTTGGAAGACAGTGTTCAAGACCAAACAAAGACTATTTGAGTGGTTGTTGATGTCCTTTGGGTTATGCAATGCTCCGACGACATTTATGCAGTTAATGAATGAGTTACTTCGTGCTTTTATTGATGATTTTGTGATTGTGTATTTGGATGACATCTTACTATATAGTCAAACATGGGAGGGACACTTTGGGCATTTACGCAAATTATTGGGCGTTTTGCGATCACAACAACTTTTTCTAAACGGGGAGAAGTGTGAGTTTGGAAATAATAATCTAGTATACTTGGGATTTATTGTTGTTGGCGGTAAGCTTATGGTCGATCCAGAGAAGGTCTCGGTCATTACTAATTAGCCTAGACCCCGTACAGTGACGAAAGTGGGGAGTTTTATGGGTTCTTGTTAGTATTTACAGAAGTTTATTCGGCATTTTTCACAAATAGCCACACCGTTACATTCCTTGACAAAGGCCGGTGTACACTTTGTGTGGGAAGATCACTATAAAAAGACTTTTCATTTACTGATGTGCAAGATTACAGATGCACCCGTGTTAGTGTTGCACAATTTGCAACGGCCTTTTAAGGTCGATAAAGATGCATCTGACATTTGGGGTGATTCTTTTACAGGATGGGAAACCAGTTGCCTACCATTATGAGATGTTTACAGGAGTAGTACGCAGCTATCTTACCTACGATAAAGAGTTTTACGCGTTATATCAATCAATGAAACATTGGCGGAGTTACTTATTGGGGAAGGAGGTTGTGGTACATTCTGATCATAAACCATTACAGTTCTTATCTACGTAGTCCAAGCTACAACAAGCTCGCCATATGAAATAGATGTTGTACTTACAGCAGTTTACCTTGATGATTAAGTATAAGAAAGGAGTGAACAACAAATTAAATGGCCGATATATTATCTAGACCCCCATTACCAACTTTTTTCGCTTTGTTGGTAGCTATGCAGATACGACCTATTGTTCCTTCTGAGCTCATATAGGGTATGGCGGCGACAAGGAGCTCAATGTGATTTATGAGAAGTTACTGCAAGGTAAGACATGAGAGTTTATATTGAAGGATGGTTTGATTTACAGGGGTAACCTACTATGCATTCCAGAGGGTGGAGACTGTTGTATTAGACTCGAGGTGCACATTGTTCCTGGGTGGCAGGTTATTTCGAGGTTAAGAAGACTCTTTTAAATGTGTGGTATTATGTCTATTGGCTGAAGATGTAGGTAGATGTTGCTCGTGGTTGCGTGCTATGCAACACATTGAAGCCTTCCAATCAGAAGATAGGACTGTACTTACCATTGCCAGTTCCTAGCTGATCGTGGGAGGGCATTTCGATAGATTTTATGGATAGTTTTCCCATGACCAAGTGTAAGAATAACTATTTGTTTGTGGTTGTGGATCGATTCAGCAAGATGATTGTTCTTATTCCATGCCAGAAGACGGTCACCGGGGAAGGTGCAGCGCGATTATTTTTTAGAGATGTCTGGAGGTATTTCAGACTACCTTCTTAAATTTTTTTTAATAGGGATAGCCACTTTTTGGGGCATTTCTAGAGATCATTATGGGGGATGATGGATACTAAGTTGAAGAGAAGTACCATTTTTCATCTGCAGACTGACGGGCAAACAAAGGTAGTTAATCGCACTTTGGAACATTTACTACGGGGATTCCATTCTAAGCATCCTAAGACTTGGGATGAGAGTTCACCGTATCTTCAATTTGAGTTGCAGAAGGCTTTGTTTTTTACCAAGTTGGATCTAAGTCGGGTTACCATCAAGTTAGAATCCGGGAAGATGATACTTCGAAGACAGTGTTTAAGACCAAATAAAGACTATTTGAGTGGTTGTTGATGCCCTTTGGGTTATGGAATGCTCCGACGACATTTATGCAGTTAATGAATGAGGTAATTCTTACTTTTATTGATGATTTTGTGATTGTGTATTTGGATGACATCTTACTATATAGTCAAACATGGGAGGAACACTTTGGGCATTTACACAAATTATTGGGCGTTTTGCGATCACAACAACTTTTTCTAAACGGGGAGAAGTGTGAGTTTGGGAATAATGATCTAGTATACTTGGGATTTATTGTTGTTGGCGGTAAGCTTATGGTCGATCCAGAGAAGGTCTCGGTCATTACTAATTAGCCTAGACCCCGTACAGTGACGAAAGTGGGGAGTTTTATGGGTTCTTGTTAGTATTTACAGAAGTTTATTCGGCATTTTTCACAAATAGCCACACCGTTACATTCCTTGACAAAGGCCGGTGTACACTTTGTGTGGGAAGATCACTATAAAAAGACTTTTCATTTACTGATGTGCAAGATTACAGATGCACCCGTGTTAGTGTTGCACAATTTGCAACGGCCTTTTAAGGTCGATAAAGATGCATCTGACATTTGGGGTGATTCTTTTACAGGATGGGAAACCAGTTGCCTACCATTATGAGATGTTTACAGGAGTAGTACGCAGCTATCTTACCTACGATAAAGAGTTTTACGCGTTATATCAATCAATGAAACATTGGCGGAGTTACTTATTGGGGAAGGAGGTTGTGGTACATTCTGATCATAAACCATTACAGTTCTTATCTACGTAGTCCAAGCTACAACAAGCTCGCCATATGAAATAGATGTTGTACTTACAGCAGTTTACCTTGATGATCAAGTATAAGAATGGAGTGAACAACAAATTAAATGGCTGATATATTATCTAGACCCCCATTACCAACTATTTTCGCTTTGTTGGTAGCTATGCAGATACGACCTATTGTTCCTTCTGAGCTCATTATAGGGTATGGCGGCGACAAGGAGCTCAATGTGATTTATGAGAAGTTGCTGCAAGGTAAGACATGAGAGTATATATTGAAGGATGGTTTTATTTACAGGGGGAGCCTACTATGCATTCTAGAGGGTGGAGACTGCAGTATTAGACTTGAGAAACACATTGTTCCTGGGTGGCAGGTCATTTCGAGGTTAAGAAGACTCTTTTAAATGTGTGGCGTTATGTCTATTGGCTGAAGATGTAGGTAGATGTTGCTCGTGGTTGCGTGCTTTACAACACATCGAAGCCTTCCAATCGGAAGATAGGATTGTACTTACCATTGCAAGTTCCTAGATGATCGTGGGAGAACATTTTGATAGATTTTATGGATAGTATTCCCATGACCAAGTGTAAGAATAACTATTTGTTTGTGGTTGTGGATCGATTCAGCAAGATGATTGTTCTTATTCCATGCCAGAAGACGGCCACGGGGGAAGGTGCAGCGCGATTATTTTTTAGAGATGTCTGGAGGTATTTCAGACTACCTTCTTAAATTATTTTTGATAGGGATAGCTACTTTTTGGGGTATTTCTAGAGATCATTATGGGGGATGATGGATACTAAGTTGAAGAGAAGTACCATTTTTCATCTGCACACTGACAGGCAAACAGAGGTAGTTAATCGCACTTTGGAACATTTACTACGGGGATTCCATTCTAAGCATCCTAAGACTTGGGATGAGAGTTCACCGTATCTTCAATTTGAGTTTAACTGGGCTATTCATGGTTCCACTTTAAAGTCTCCATTTAAAGTTTGTTTGGGGTACTTGCCTCAAAACCTTTTTAATTTGGGCTTTAGTCTTGGCGAAAAGACGGTGTCAGGGAAGAATGAAGAGGAACAAGTTAAAGCGCAGCATTTCATTGAGAGGATAAGCAAGGTTCATGCGGTGGTTAAAGCACAATTGAAAAAGACTCGTGAAAAGTATAAGGCTCGACACGACAAGCATCGGGTTGAGTGTACTTTTCAAGAGGGCGACCAAATTTGGTTGCATTTGGGTAAGGAACGGCTAAAGGGGAAGGTAAAATGCTCAAACCTATCTATTATGGTCCGTTTACGATACTCAAGAAGATTGGTGACAATGTATTCCAATTGGATTTTCCACCTTTCATGAAGATGTATTCGGTGATTAATGCCGAGCATTTGAAGCTGTTTAGCCATTTCTTTTAGTTGGAGATTCTATAATCGACACTCGCTTACCGTCAGTTGATGAATTATGGATGAAAAGAGAAAATCCATTGCAGGAGGATGGTATTATAGAGAATAAAGTTCATGCAACAAGACGGGGTAGTATTAAGTCGTTCTGAGCTACCTAGCAAGTCGAAGTAGTACAGTAGGGAAATAGGCATCGCCGCATTCCCACATCTCCAGTTCAAGCTTGAGCAGGAGCTTAAGGATCCTAAAGGAGGGAGCCATGATCTAGGAGGATCTGAACATATTTAGACCGTGTTTTAAGTCTATTCGAACAAATTTTTATACCCCTTTGTATTCGAATATATTTCTCTTTCTATTTGAATATACAAAATTATGAGTATTCTGCTCTAACAGACTTTTAGTCTGTTCGAATACACTCCTATTTTGTTCGAATAGACTTTTGTTTTTATTCAAATAAACATCTGTCTGAGTGTTCTGTTCGAACAGACTTACACTTTTTTCTGTATGAACAGAGACTTGTTCTGTTCGAATAAAGGCACGATTCAGCCTATTATTTTCGGCATTTAAGGGCGTAATTGTTATATTTTTGTAACTTGGAATTTGTAACACTTTTAAAGGGGCAAGGCTAGGCAAGATTAGATCATGTTAGATCATTCTAAGTTTTAAGAGAGAAAGAGACACTTAGGGTTTAAGAGGAATTATAATTGATTTTGATTAAGCAATTAAAGCTCTAAAATGGATTTCTCCCACCAATTATTATATTATTCGTACTATTCTTCTAATTAGGGTTTCTCAATTCGTATTGTGGATTAAAAACCATTAAGATTTCCAACAAGATGAGAATGGAGAAAAGACGGAGGACATTACTATCAGGATAATATTGCTATTGCAGCCCGGGGATTGGTAGATATTTAGAAAAACCATTTGACATTTGTGACCCATACAGTAATCTTTAAGCACAATAGTTACTACAGATTCTACTCCAGCTTGATGTTGGGTCCCTCTCCAGCCGATTATACTTCTATCAGGTACTTTTGACAATTTATATGATGCAACAAATTTGGGTGCCAGTGAGTTGCACCAAGAAAACTCTGGAGAGCCATTATAAATATAGAGCTCATTCAGGGAATCGAAGCTTAACATAAATTCAGGCCTTACTTTTATGAACGACCACATATTGATTTCATCATGCATGTCTTGTTCCTTTTCAAACTTATTAGTTAAACTGGTTATGTAATGCATAACCCATTGTTTTGCAGGATCAAGGAACAAAACCAGCAAAGAGAATATGGTCATTAATCAATGTTGGTACAAAAATATATGTTAGCCCCACAGGCGAGTCTGTTGAGTGGACTGTAAGTGATTTTGATGTCCTTATATCTGAAGATAGTAATGTCTCTTTTCTTTAGTAGGGATGTAAATTGATCATTTAAATATACATAAACTAAGGCTCTATTTGATAAAAATATATCTCAGATATTCGTTATTTCAGATATCCTGTTATTTGAAAAATCAAATATCTCATATATATGTTTTTTGCTTGGCAGCCGAATATTAAAAACAGATATTCTAAATTTCTACTTTTGGCAAATCAGATATTGTAAATAATATATATGACATCTCCTCTCATTTTAACTATTATTAATGTATAAACTATGTAACATTCAAATATTGAAATAGAGAAACAACCAAAAACTCATTTATTAATCTTTCAATAAATAGACAACTAATATTGAAATAAACTTGAATAGATCCGAAAAATAAAGTGTTACGTTTCTACGAATAGTACGAACATCTTATTCAACCTAATACGAAATACTTTTAATCAATGTAAAACTAATAGATATTTTTCATCTCATATTGCAAATAGTCCTTTGAATCTTGTGACACAGCAAGAAAACCTCGGGCAACACCGTCATTCTCGCGATAGTAAAATAGGGCCTTCATTAGATCGTCTTTCGACAAAGTTGGGATTTCTTTCAACTCTTTTTCCAACACGGCCAAATCAGGTCGTCCTACATTTCTTGCAAGTTTGTCAGCCGCAAGCGCTAATTTTTCTATAACTCCCTCTCTATCCAAACTGTCACGATGAACTCTATTCCTTTTAGGAGCCGAAACACTAGTAGAAGGAGCAGAGGTACCAGGAGTTGTTGAAGACGAAACACGATTCGAGGTTCTCTCGTCAATAGTAGAATAAACAAACTCGACTCCTTCATTATCTACTTCAAAACTTGATATAACAAACTTATAAAGTGTAGTTGTATGTACTATATATTTTTAAGAATAAAATAATATTATTACCTTCTTGCGGGAAGCTTGTTTCATCATTTCCTGTGCGAGCTTCTGCACCTGTCGCATAATCTTTTCCGACTAAAATGTCCAAGTCTCAATAATACGGGATTGTTTTATCCCGGTAGTTCTTCACCGATGGATCTCTCTAACAAATAACGTGGGTAAGAACGTAATAACTTATATTATTAAAGAAGAAATTATTCTATCACCAAAATATATACCTCAATAAATTCATTCTAGACCATCTCCTCAACCGTTACCAACTGAGTTTCTTCATTCCACCCAAAGCAACTCGATTCAATAACTTTTTTGACGAGAAGGTGATTTGCCTTTAATGTCTTCCACTGAGTTTTGCATTGCTCAGCAGTAACATCTAGATTCGCTCCCCTTTTCAAGTTAAAAGAGTCCTTGTTATATGCCATCAAGCTCCAACCGCTCGCAGTTTTTTGGCCGTGTTACCTTTGTTCCAATAATGTATTGATAAAGATAGTATCCATTTTCTCCTCCCATCTCAAATAAACCCTCCCAGATGTTGGTGTCATTCTTAAGTGTAGGTTTCCATTAATTTATTAAATCTACTGAGAAGTATAAAACTGTGATTTCTACTTCACACCATGAAGATAAAAAGTCTTACTTCACCTAGTAACCAAATAATCCTCAAAAATACGTGTTAAAGAGACTTGGTATACCATCGTGGTGCCTCAAGAAAATTTCTTTATCAAGTCACAAGGGCAAGAAGCAGGAAAATTGGAAGGTAAAACACTAACAGGTGGACTTAAAGCTCTGCCTCTGAGCTGAGATTTCAAATGCAGAAGTACAACAACATGCAAATTAACAAGTACAACCATATATATGAAGCACAATACGGTCACATATTTTATTTTTATTTTTTTTGTAGGAAGAGCTCAATCATCTTATTAAAAGGATCTTCAATATGAAGTTTACTTAATCAAATATTACAATCTAGATCTCATACCACACCCAACCCAGCCATAATCTACCCTCATGGTCCATGCTAGTTTTTTTAAAATCAGAGTATTATGCTCACTTGAGTAATCTAATTATGTTCTCTACCTGCTCACAATATGAAATTTTCGCATTCCATAATGATAACCCCAAAGCAAGAATCTTATGCTATACATACATATAATTAGCAAAAAAGAAAACAATAGAGATCTTCGTTAATCTTTTTACTTGTGGTTAGTATAGTCTGTGTTAATAGCAGCACCATCAGTTATTTTCTCAGAAGGTCCCGAAGGGCTACTGGTGTCACTGCCAGGTGTAGGCCCGACAATACCAGGTTGTTGGCTATAGAGGATTGCTCTAGCTCCATTACTTCCTTGTTGATGGCAGCCATAACATCCTTCATTGTATGAGTCGACTCAGAAGAAATTGCATATTTGAGTTCCCCGAGTTTCAACTCAACCTTCTCTTTGATATCGGCATGAACCTTGTCTCCTAGCTTCTTCAGCTGCTTTTCAGTCCTGAGAACCACATACTCACCCAGGATCTTTGTGTCTACAACATCCCTCTTCTCCTAGTCCTCCTTAACTCACCTCTCTTCTTCATAAACCGTTCTCTCCATCTTTTGGGGTCGTTTTAAATGCCTTTCTCCCAACGTCTCCGATGACCAATACGGATGGATGAGCAAAAGGTGAAAGCGATCTTAGATTGGCCAGCACCAACTAAAGTGGTAGAGTTGCGGTCTTTCTTAAGCTTGGCTAACTATTATCGCAAGTTTATCCATGGGTATTCAAAGAAGGTGGCAGTTCTTACCCGAGGCGGATTTATGGGGGGCTAAGGGGTGCCCGGCACCCCAACTTTTTTTTCAAATTTCCTTAGGAAAAAATAAATAATAATAATAATAATAAATAATATATATATATATATAAAATATCAAAGATCGGCTACCAAGGATTTTGACAAAGATGAACCTCCGTCTACCAAGATCAAAGATCGTAATGGCTCCCAACTATGTTTCGAAATACCCCTTAAAATTTTCTCCATTTAATCTATGAATCTCCGTATAAGGTAATGTGGGGGATTGGATAAAACCCATAAATTTTCAAAATGTAACAAAGGTAATCTCCATTACATTTTATCCCTGAATTTTGAAATACCCCTTAATTTGTTTTTTGGGAGCTCCGCCCCCGAACCCCCGACACCCTTACTCTTAAATCTCTGGCTCCGCCTCTGGTTCTTACCGATTTATTGAAGAAAGATAAATGTTGGAATTGGACAATGGCATGTAATGATGCCTTCAATAAATTAAAGAATGCAGTCTCAAGTGAAACCGGTATTGCGGCTTCCCCGGTTTGATATTCCGTTTGAAGTACATACCGATGCATCGGATAGAGCTATCGGGGGTGTTCTTATTCAAGACGGACATCCAGTGGCGTTTGAAAGTAGGAAGTTAAATGGAGCGGGGACAGGGTACTCCACCCACGCGAAGGAGAAGACCGCGGTGGTGCATGCTCTTCGGACTTGGCGTCATTATCTGTTCGAAACAAAATTTATAGTTCGAACGGATAATGTAGCTATAACCTATTTCACGACGCAAAAGAAGTTAACTCCGAAGCAAGCTTGATGGCAAGAGTTTCTTGCGGAGTTCGATATGACATTGGAGCACAAACCGGGCCATCTTAATCAGGTTCTGGATGCTCTAAGTAGGAAGGTAGTAGAGGAGATGGTGGCTGCCTTAATTACCATTGAAACTAGTTTTCTTCCCAAGGTCGGGTAAGGATCCTATATGCTTGTGACTGCTTGAGCAAATCTGGGAGGGTATTACTCACCATTTTTGGGTAGAAGATGGCGTTCTTTATGCAAAAGGGGGGCGCGTATATGTTCCTAGTACGGGCGGGATTCGACGGGAACTTTTGAAGGAGACGCACAACTCCTTATGGGTAGGTCATCCAGGCCAAGAGAGGACGTATGCTTTGTTGTCAAGAAGCTACTTCTGGCCTAAAATGGAGGAAGAAGTAGAACTATATGTGATGACTTGTCTTGTATGCCAACAAGACAAGACGGAGAGGAAGAAGGTCGCAGGGATGTTGGAGCCATTGCCTATTCCAAGCCAGCCGTGGAAGAATCTTTCCATGGATTTTATATTAGGTTTGCCTAAGGTGCTAGGATTTTCATCGATCATGGTGGTAGTAGATCGGTTCTCAAAGTATGCTACTTTAATTCCAGCACCTCTAGTTTGCAATGCGGATATTGTGGCAGAGTTGTTCTTCAAGAATGTGGTTAAATTGTGGGGAATACCGAAGGATATTGTTAGTGATCGAGACACCCGCTTCACGGGAAGGTTTTGGACAGCATTGTTTGGATTAAGGGGTTCCAAGTTAAAATTCTCTACAGCAAATCATCCTCAAACTGACGGGCAAACCGAGAGGGTGAATGCTTTGCTTGAAGAGTACCTTCGACATTATGTTACTGCGAGTCAAAAGAATTGGGTGGAGTTGCTAGATTCGGCGCAATTTTGCTTAAGTTTTCTAAGTTCCTATCGCGCCATCCATACAACATTGCGAGGGAGGAACTGCTCCTTTACTTCTTTCTTTAGTGTCTCCCACGTCTCAATCCTTGCTAACCCTCTCGATGCATCATCGTCTGAGCGACCTCTCCACCAAAGTTTCACATCACCGGAGAGATACATACTCGTCAACATGACCATCTCAGTTTCAAGGGTATGAACAGCCTTGAAGTATTGTTCCACTTAGAAAACTTAAGCAAAATTGCGCCGAATCTTGCAACTCTACCCAATTCTTTTGACTCGCAGTAACATAATGTCGAATATACTCTTCAAGCAAAACATTCACCCTCTCGGTTTGCCCGTCAGTTTGAGGATGATTTGTTGCAGAGAATTTTAACTTGGAACCCATTAATCCAAACAATGCAGTCCAAAACCTTCCCGTGAAGCGGGTGCCTCGATCACTAACGATATCCTCCGGTACAGCCTATGCATAGAGAGAGAGAGAGAGAGAGAGAGAGAGAAAATCTAACCTTTAAAATGAAGATTGTAGTTCTTATTTGAAAATCAAAACTTGGAGAAGAGAGACCTGCGAGAAAGAGAGATGAGAGAGTATGATGGTTTTTAAAATAATAGATATTTGTTTTTGGAGATCTCGAATAAATCGAGCGGGGTCCTCGGATATTTAAATTGGCAGTTACTGACTTAGTTTAGGATATTTACTAAGTTATTATCCTAAACCAAACACCGAAATCTCTAGGATATCCAAGATATCCGAAGTAAACAAACGGGCCCTAAGGCTTCATCATGTATAATTGGAGATTTTTGGTTTACATGTTGATGGTTTGTATTCTTAACTGCCCGTGTTTTATTGTTAGATATAGGAGGTTGATTTAGGTGTGACGTGTTAAACGCCTACCATGGGCTCTTGGCCCAGTGGTGGCAGTAACTCTCCACCTAGTGAAAGGTCGTGGGTTCGAAACCTCATGGGGTGGAAAACTCAGGGTTGCGGATCCCTATAAAAAATCAGCTCAATTAAAGCAAAACCCCACGTTACCAACAGCAATACAAAAGAAATTAGGTAAACCCCTTGTAATACAATTTAAGTAAAACTTATTCCACAATCTTATTGTATAATTTATTTCACAAGATGATATCTAATACTTTTAGTTGGAATGCTAAGTACTAGATTCAAGAAATGGGTAATCAACGTAACCAACAATAGGATCAGAGATGTAGAAGTGTCTCGGTTATACTTGTTTAAAGGAGCATTGAGCTCGAATCGCCTCGGTAAATCAGGGTTCGCTAAGAACCAGCGGCCATATGCAACAAGATCCGCATGGTTATTCACCAGAGCTTTGTTACCCTCTTCTCTGTCATAGCCTCCTGCAGCCATAAAAGTCCCTTTGAAAGCGTCTTTCATAGGTTGAAGACTGTCGGGCGTTTCATGTTTCTCACCGAGCTTTTTCATCCTCGGCTCGATCATGTGGCAATAGAGAATTCCGTATTTGTTTAGAGACTTAACCATATAAAGGCCAAGAGCTTTTGGGTTTGAGTCTCCTGACTCCATGTAATTTGCAAACGGAGAGAGTCTGAACCCTACTCTATCAGCTCCAACCTCGTTAACAACAGCTTCTACTACTTCTAGAGCGAAGCGGCAGCGATTTTCAAGGCTCCCACCATACTCGTCTGTTCGGTCGTTGACTTGATCTTTCATGAATTGGTCGATGAGGTAACCATGAGCTCCGTGGATTTCGACTCCATCAAAGCCTGCATATGAAAGTTAAAAAAAAAAAACTATTTATAACTGGAGCCAAACGCTTGGAGCCAACTAAACAATAAATTTTAAAAAAAAATTATGGGGGAAAACGCCACCAAAATATGTTGTTGAAGTGTTGAACCACAAAGTTCCAAGGAACTAAGTTACGACAGAGATCTAAAGTATGATGGAGAAATTACCAGCATCAATAGCATTCCTTGCAGCAATTTTGAAATCTTTGACAACTTCAGAAATTTCTTCTGTTCTTAACTTCCGTGGAGGTGTAAACTGGTCTTCATCAATACCATTGGCACTGATTTGAGGCGTCAACGGCTGGTCTGTAGAGGAAACTGGAACTTTGCCCTGGGCTGGAAACCTGAAAAATAGAATATCGTTTAATCTTAATAACGCTTGAAAATACAGGAAAATGACACATAATAATAAGATTATGAACATACCCGAATTAGAAACTCGGCCGACTGCCAAATCTGGCAAAAGAAGATACCACCCTGGCATGAACAGCGTCCACAATGGGTTTTCAGGCCTCTACTTGCTTTTTGTCCAAATACCCGGTGTATCTGAATACCTACAATGAAGAAAGCAAATAAAATAGAAAAGGCTAGTAAGAGAAATTGCAAAAATTGCCGAAGTTGAACAACTGAATAATACCCTTGTGCGGTTGTCAGAAACTCCAGCGGCTTCGGTTATGAGGAGCCCCCCTTGGGTAGTTCTTGAGAGTAATATAAGATGGCATGTGGTTGTGGAACATTGTTGTACGATCGTTGTCGAGTCAGTGGTGCAAAAACTACTCTGAAAAATACCCAAATAAAGATCATCAGTTTGCTGCATAATAACATAGCTTCTAGCAGAATACACCAGTCCACACCATTTTGATAAACATATGAATAAAACTATGGTATCGATCTTTATGAGAATGAAATAGCACCAATCTGTTTCTCATGCTGTGGAGAATATCTTATGTGGTGAAACTTATAGGAATACCTCCACCTACAATGACTGTCAAAGAGTATTCACATCTTCGCATCAGAGATGTTAAGTTTACGACTCTGTCAAGTTCCATACAAAGCTCTTGTTTTCTTGGTCTCCAGTCTAATCAAGGGTCAGATAATCGCTCTGCTCACTCAGGTGAACCATTTTTTGCTCTACATTCAAAAGTTAAGGTGAACCATTTGAGTCCTCTATATCCTATCATAATTAACACTTTAGTGGTTTGCGATTCAGGCCTCTACTTTGCAGAACATGAAGAAATGAGAAAGGAAAATAAATCTGTAGTAGCATCAAAAGTTGTTTTGGAAATCTTACCAAAGATAATTCAATATCATAAAGTAAAGAAACATGTATTCTGATGCATGTTAGAATAAGAAACATGTATTCTGAAAATAAACATGTATTCTCAGTTTATTAAAATAAGAGAAAAAGATGCATGCCAGATTGATCTTAAATCTATTAAGAAAAACTGAAACTCTAACCTGTGGGAAAGATTGAATCTTCCCATCTTGTATGGAGTTAAAAGAGGGACTTTAGAAGCCACCATTTTCTCTGAAGCTCTCTCTGTCTCTCTTTCGGAAACTCCCTATGAGTATTTATTTTCTCTGAAGCTCTCTCTGTCTCTCTTTCTGAAACTCTATGAGTATTTATAGGACATGATGGGGTAGTTGGAATTCAATAAATTAGCACTTTTTGATCTAAAAATTAGTGTGTGATAATTGATGTAGAGCAAGGCAGCAAGTGATCCTGCAGACGTGGGTGCTTACATCGGACTTATTTTGTAGGTATCTTCTTTGACTGAAGGTATAGATCTCGACCAGGTTCGTTGGGTATGGCGGTTGACAATCATTATAAATTTATAAACGATTATCAAGCAGCCCTTAGTGATTAGGTATGAGATGTGAAACAAATTTTGGAGAAAAATGACGCCAGTATAGAAATACATCGCTGTTAGCAAGTAAATATTAATCGTTCTTGTTTTGGGGGACCTATTAGGCTAGTGACGGCTAGAGGTTAAACTTCTTACACGGTGACAACGAGTGATCTCATGATGAATAGAAGCATAATGTGAATATCGTATTGTTGATGAAGCCGGTCACATTCATAGCGCCAAAGCACCGAGGGCCTAATGCGACAAGAATAGTGTTAAGACGATGGCAGGACAAAAATCTTTGGTACCGACAAGAATCTACATTTTTTTTTATTAATATGGAGGCTGCCATCAATCCCTATAAATACGCCTTTTGTGTATAAGTATAATCAGAAGAGCAATGAAAAAGTTCTAACGCAACATTATTGCATTCAGTATTTTTATACAGAAAATTGATACATAATAAGAATTAATTTTCCCATCTTGTATGGAGTTAAAGAGGAACTTTAGAATCACCATTTTCTATGAAGCTCTCCTGTCTCCCTTTCTGAAACTCTCTATGATGGGGGGTAGTTGGAACTCAATAAATCAGTACCTTTTGATCTAAAAATTAGTAAGCGATCCTGCAAATGTGGGTGCTTACATCCGACTTATTTTGTAGTGCTTCTTTCAGCAAAGACCACATATTCTTTAAGAAGGGAACGGCGGCATTTATATATCTTTGAGTTAATATAAGACGACAATGTGATCAAAATGGATGCAATATTTATGCATAATATGCTTGGGAAAGAGTCCGGATCCTCTCCACCTTGATGGAGAGAATCAACCTCTACTCCTTCACTTAATATGTTGACAGGTGTTCTTTATTATTTTAATTTAACTACTTCTATCGTGAGTTAAGTATCTTGAAATATGACGCAAATAACCTATGGTTATTTTATTCTTCTCTTCTCAAACAACCATGAAAATCTCAAACTTGCAATCGCATTTGCACTCATCTTCCGATTTTTTTTGTTTCTCTTTGTAATTATGTGAAAACTTGAACCCTACCTCTTGAT
>JACGCM010001128.1:0-43122 GCA_014058105.1 Kingdonia uniflora
CATGCAATACTCCCGTTGAATGTTGGACTTATTCGGCTTTCGTACCCATGATGGTTTGGTAGTAATTCAGAGAAAATATGCTACCGACAACCGTTGGAGGGATAGATCATTTTCAAAAGTAACTATTTGACTGATAAAGGCTTGTATAGTTGCCAAATTGACTCGCAATTCTCCGGATGATATTTGAAGAATAGTATGCGTACCTCTACGATGTTTGACCACAATTCTAAGAAGCTATGCAACTGGCAAATAGTTGCGAGGTTGGATCGTCTTAAAGTGTTTCTTTGCGTCAGATAAAGGGCTAGCATAGTTACAAAAGGTATCGCAATACTCCGGTTTGAGTTGTCAAAACATTATGGATTTTGACCTCTATGATGTGATGTAGATTGGAAATTCCGGGAAGCTATGTACCACAACTCGTTGAGTAGTTGGATGGAGTAAAGTGTATATTGGACTGAGAAAGGAACATTACTGACAAAGGACTAGTATACTCCCTGTTTGGAGTTTTGAACCGTTATGGATTTCATACCACTTGATGGGTTTAGATTGTAATTAGGTTTTTTTTTTTTATGAAATCTAGTTACCGACAAACACCTTTGAGCTGTTGAGATAGTTCTTAATACTCAATTGCCAGACAAGAGAATTTTTGCATGTTGCCAAAGTTCGCAATAATCCCATTTGAGGTTTGACCGATTAGGATTTTGTACCTCTCTAATGGTTTGAGATATCAATTCCAGGAAACTATGCAACCGGCACCCGTGGAGTGGAGGATCATTCAAAAAAAGTGCCATTGACTGACAAAAGGCAGCCATAGTTGCCAAAGACTCGCAATTCTTCCCGAATGATGTTTTGACGATATGGATTTCGTACCTCTGCGATGGTTTGACCACAATTCTGTGAAGCAATGCAACTGGCAACTCGTTTGAGAGGTTGGATGCCACTTCAAGAGTTCTTTTCGACAGAAAAGGGCTCGCATGTTACCAAAGGTTATCGCCATACTCCCGGTTTGAAATTTCACCATTAGGGGTTTTCACCTCGCTGATGATTTAGATTGTAATCGGGAAGCTATGCTACCATCAAACCGTTTGAGTAGTTGGATTGGTGTGAAGATTCATATAAAGACTGATAAAGACATGTACCAAATGACTCGGAATACTCCCTGTTTGAAGTTTTTGAACGTTATGAGGTTTCGTACCACTCTGAGGTTAGATTGTAATGTCCGAGAATCGGGTTACAGGCAACTCGTTTGAGCAGTTGATCATCTTAAGAGTTCATATTTGACTGACAAAAGATTGCATTGTTGCCAAATTCTCGCGATACTCCAAGTGGAAGTTGACAGATTGGATTTCGTACTCTCTGTGCTTGGATATCAATCCAGATCTCGCGAGCGGAACCGTTTGAAGTGGATGCGCCATCACTAATCTAAAAAGGGCCTTATACGACAGACAAAAGGCTAGACTAGTTGCCAAATGACTGCAATTCTCCCGAATTCTAGTTCGACGACTTCAATGTCATACCTCTACGATGGTTTTGACCAGAATTCTGAGAAGCTAGCAACTGGACAAATCGTTTGAGAGGTTGGATCGCTCTCAAGAGTTCTTTTCGGTAATTAGGGATGCCTAGTACAAAGGTTCGCACAATATACTCACGGTTTGAAGTTTCAAACGTTAATGGATTTTGCCCCTCTCTGAGGATTTAGATTGCAATTCGGAAGCAATGCCTCCATCAACTCGTGTGAGTTATTGGATTGTTATTAAGAATGCAATTGACGAAAAATGGCATTGCTACCAAAGGAAAGCAAAATACTCCCTGTTTGTAAGATTTGACCGATATTGATTTCGTACCACTTGATGGTTAGATTTTCATTCACGAATCAGTGTTACCGGCATCTCGTTTTTAACAGTTGGATCGTTCGTAAGATTCCTTTTGGCAGACAAAGACTTGCAGTGGCCAACTATCTCGCAATACTCCGGAGTTAGTTTGAAGGTTTGACTGATGTTGATTCGTACGACGTCTATTTGATGGTTGGATATCAATGCAAGAGCTATGCTTACGGCAAACCCATTGGAGGGCGGATCATTATCAAAAGTGCGAGTTGGCGTGACAAAAAGGCTAGCAGAGTTGCCAAATGACTCGACAATCTCCCGGATTGCTGTTTTGACGAATACAAGATTTGTACCCTACGATGGTTTGACACATAATTATGAGAAGCTATGCAACTGGCAAAGCGTTGAGGAGGGTGTATTGCTCTTAATAGTTTCTTTCGACAGATAAAGGGCTAGCATAGTTATCAAAGTTATCGCAATACTCCGGTTTGAAGTTTCAAACCATTATTGATTTGCACCTCTCTGATGATTAGATGTAATCCGGGGAGGAAGCCATGATACCATCAAACTCGTTTGAGGTTGTTGGATTGTTATTAAGAGGGCATATTTGGATGAGAAAAGGCATGGCTTACAAATGCTCGCAATACTCCCTGTTTGAATTTTGACCGTTATGAATTCGTTTTCCCCCCATACCCCTCGATGGTTGAGATTGTAATTCCCTTATCGTGTACCGGCAAACCATTTGAGTAGGTGGACGTTCTTAAGAGTTCAGGTTGACAGACAAAAGACTTGCATTGTTGCCAAAGGTAACGCAATACTCCCAGTTGAATGTATGACTATTCGGATTTGTATCTCTCTGATGTTGGATATAAATTCAAGGGAGCTATGCTACGGCAACACGTTGGAGTGGATAGATCATTTTCAAAAGTACCAATTGACTGAAAAAAGGCTTGCCATAGTTGCCAAATGACTCGCATTCTCCGATTGATGTTTTGACGAATACGGGGCGGATTTTTTGTTTTTTAGTACCGCTACGAGGTTTGACCAGAATTCAAAAGAAGCTATCAACTGGCAATAGTTTGCGTGGTGGAGCGCTTTAAGGTTCTTTTCGTCGGATAAAGGGCTAGCATCGTTACAAAGGTTTATCGCAGTACTCCCGGTTCGAAGTTTCAAACCATTATGGATTTGCACCTCTCTGATGATTTAGATTGTAATTCCGGGAACTATGCCGACCATCCAAATCGTTGGAGTAGTTGGATGTTATTAAGGTGGCATATGTGACAGATAAAACAACCTTTGTGCCAAATGGACTCGCAAATATCCTGTTTGAGTTGACGTTATGATTCATACCACTATGATGGTTTATATTGTAATTCTGAGAATCAATGTTACCGGCAACTCGATTGAGCAGTGGGATAGTCGTAATGGTTAATATTGACAGACAAAAAGATTACAGTGTTGCAAAGGTCTCGCATAATCCAAATTTGAAGGTTGACGATTCGGAATTTGTACCTCGCTAATGGTTTAGATATACATTCCAGGAAAGCTATGCTGCAAGAAACTCCGCTGTGGTTAGTTGTGGAGTGGACGGATCATTCAAAAAGTGCCTATTTGACTGACAAAAGCCAAGAAGAATAGTGCCAAGCTCGTATTCTCCGAATTGATGTTTGAAGATCGGATTGGTACCTCGCGATGGTTTTGCCCACAATTCTGTGAAGCTATGCAACTGGCATCTCGTTTGAGAGGTGGATCACTCTTAAGAGTTCGGTGACAGATAAAAAGGCTCGCATGTTACCATGTATCGCCAAATACTCCCGGTTTGAAGTTTCAAAATTTAGGATTTACACCTAGGTGATGATTTAGATTTATTCCGGGAAGCTATGTACAAAACTGTTTGAGTAGCTGGCTTGTGTTTAAGATTGGCATATAAGACTGAAAAAGACATTTGCTACCAATGACTCGCAATACTCCCCTGTTTAAAGTTTTGAAGTTATATATTTCGTAGCATTTATGGTTAGATGGTAATCGAGAATCTGTGTTCCCGGCTACCGCTTGACTGTTGGATCATTCTAAAGAGTTTATATTTGACAGACAAAATACTGGCATTGTGCCAAATTTCTCGCGGGGAATACTCCCCGTTTGAAGGTTGCACGATTTGTATTTCGTACCTCCCTTGATGGTTTGGATATCAATTCTAGGAATCTACCTACCGGGAAACACGTTGGAGGGGAGGATCATCCTAAAGTTCCTATGGGACTCCACAAAAGGCTAAATAGGTGCCAAATGATTGCAATTCTCCCGGATCTATGTTTTGACGAATACAGATTCATAATCTAACGATTGGTTTTGACACAATTCTGAGAAACTATGCAACGGTCAACTCGTTGGAGATTTTGGATTCGCGCTCAAGAGTTTCTTTTCGAAAGATAAAAGGGCTCGCATAGTTACCAAGGTATCGCTATACTCCCGTTGAAGTTTCAAAGTAATGGATTGTGCCACCTCTCTATGATATAGATTGCATTCCGGGGAAGCAATGTACCATCAACTAGTTTGGTATGATTGTTATTAAGTGCATATTTGACTGAAAAATGCCATGCCAACCAAAGGACGGCAATACTTCCTGAGGTTTAGATTGTAATTTCGCGAATTGTTTACTGGCAACGTTGACAGGGGGATAGCTCTTAGAGTTCATTAATGGGCCAGACAAAAGGACTGCATTGTTGCCAAACACGGACAATAATCCAGTGTGAAGGTTTTTAACTTGATTTGGATTTGACCTCGGTGAAGGTGTGGATACTCAATTCCAGGAAGCTATGCTACCGGCAAACCCGTAAAATGGATGTATCATTCTCAAAACGTGCCTATTGAATGACAAAAGGCTAGCATAGTTGCCAAAGACTCGGAAAGCTCCCGGTTGATGTTTGACGAATTCGGATTTCGTACATTAAGATTGGTTGTGACCTAATTCTGAGCATCTATAAATGGAAAATCGTTGAGAGGCTGTAGTGCTCTAATAGTTTCTTTTGGCCAGATAAAGGGCTAGCATTGTTATCAAAGGTTCGCAATACTCCGGTTTGAAGTTTCAACCATATGGATTTGACTCCTGATGATAGATTTTAATTCCGGGAAGCTATACCACAATCAACTCGCTTGAGAGTTGGATTGTTTTAAGAGTGCGATTTGACTGGATTTAAAAGACGTGACTACCAAATGACTCCAATATCCCTGTTTGAAGTTTTGACGTTATGGTTTCGTACCACTATGATGGTTTAGATTGTAATTCGGAGAATATGTGTTTACCGATAACTCGTTTGGCAGTTGGATGGTTCTTAATAGTTCATTTTATTTTATTAGAGTCAAGTAACTGCTTGTTGCCAAAGTCTCGCAATACTCCCAGGTTAGAGGTTTGCATATTCGGTATTTAGTAACTCTCTGATGATTTGGAATCAATTCAGGAAGCTACGCTGCCGGTAACTCGTTGAGTGGATTGATAATTCTAACAGTTGGAAGGTTTGACTGATTTGATTTGTACCTCTTTCGTGTGGGGGGGGATGGTTTTTGGTTATCAATTCCAGGAAGCTATGCTACCGGAAACCCGTTGGAGTAAATGGATCATTCCACAAAAGTACCTATTTGACTGACAATAGGTTAGCAGAGTTGCCAAATGACGCGCAAATTCTACGGATGATGCTTGGCGAATCGGATTCTACCTCTACGATGGTTTTGCAACATTTGGAGAAGCTATGCAACTAGCAAATCGTGCTAGGTGGATCGCTCTTAGAGATTTCTTTTCGACAGATAAAGAGAAGCCTAGTTAGCCCAATGTTTCGCAATACCCCGGTTTCATGATTCAAACATTATAGATTTTGCAATCTATGATGGTTTAGATTGTAAAATTCCGCGGAAGCTATGTACTACACTCGTTTGATTTGTTGGATTGTAATTAAGAGTGAATTATTTGACCTGATAAGACATTGCTACCACTGACTCGCAAATACTCCTTATTGATAGTTTGACCGTTTGGATTAAATTTTTGTACACAATATAGTTTAGATTGCAATTCCGGGAATCTGAGTTACCGACACTCGTTTTGAACAGTTGATCATTCTTAAGAGTTCATATTTACCGACAAGGACTTGCATTGTTGCCAAATGTCACGCAACTACTCCAGTTTGAAGGTTTGGCAAATTGGATTTTGTACCTCCTAATGGTTTAGATATCAATACAGAAGGCTTCTAAACTACCGGAAACACATTGGAGGGATGGATAATTCTCAAAAGTGGCTATTGGACAGACAAAAGGCTAGAATAGTTGGCCAAAATGACGCAATTCTCCCGGATTGATGTTTTGTGAGGAATACGGATTGCGTACCTCTATGAATGGTTTGACAACAAGTATGAGAAGCTAGCAATTGGCAAATGTTTACGTGGTCTTGATCGCCCACATAAGAGTTTCATTGGGTTAGATAAAGGGATATATACTTACCAAAGGTATCGCAATACTCCGGTTTGAAGTTTCAACATTTTTTATTTCACATTCTGATGATTTAGATTGCTAATGTCGGGAAGCTTGCTACAATCAACTAGTTTGAGTAGTTTGATTCTATTAAGAGTGAAATTTGACTTGATAAAAGCAATGCTACCAAATAACTGCACACTCCCTGTTT
Source organism: Kingdonia uniflora (assembly GCA_014058105.1). Classification (NCBI taxonomy): domain Eukaryota; kingdom Viridiplantae; phylum Streptophyta; class Magnoliopsida; order Ranunculales; family Circaeasteraceae; genus Kingdonia; species Kingdonia uniflora. The sequence continues at coordinate 6,493 of JACGCM010001128.1, forward strand.
GAAAGTTTTGGACAGGTTATGGATTTCGCTACCACTATGATGTGTGTAGATGTAATTCGAGAATCTGTGTTACCTGGCAAACACGTTTAAACAGTGGGATCGCTCTTAGAGTTCATATTTTGACAGACAAAAGACTTGCATTGTTTGCCAAATGTCTCGCGATAATTCCAGTTGACGCTTTGAATGGAATTGGATGTCGGCACCTCTCTGATGGGTTGAATAGCAATTTCAGAAAGCTATGCTACCGCCAACCCATTGGGTTGAGGATCATTCGCAAAATGTGCCTATTTGACTGATGAAAAGGCTAGCATGGTGCCAAATATGACTCGAAATTCTCCCGGATTGATGCTTTGACGAATACGAATTTCGTACCACTTCGATGGTTTTGGACCAACAATATCAGTAATATGAAAGGGCAAATCGTTTGGAGGTTGGATCACTCTTAGAGTTTATTTTTGACAGATAAAGGGATGGAAAGTAACCAAGGTATCGCAATAAATCCCGTTTGAAAGTTTCAAACCATTATGGATTTGTACCTCTCTGCTGTTTAGATTGTAATTTGTGAACGTATGATACATCAACTTCGTTTGAGTTGTTGGATTGGATTATGAGTACATATATGACTGATAAATGACATGGTACCTAATGACTGGCAATACACCCTGGTTTGAAGTTTTGACTTTATGGATTTCGTAACCATCTGATAGTTTAGATTGTAATGACGAGAAATCTGTGTACCGGCAACTCGTTTGAAAGCTGGATCGTTCTAAGAGTCATATTTCACGCAAAAACTGGGATGTTGCCAAATGTCACGCATACACACAGTTTGAAGGTGTTACAAATTCAGATTCGTACCTCTCTGTGATGCCGTTTAGGATATCAATTCCGGGAAGCTCTGCTACCGGAAACCGTTGGAGTGGATGGATAATTCTCAAAGTGCCTATTGGACTGACATAAGGCTAAACATAGTTGCCAAATGATTCGCAATTCTCCAGGATGATGTTTAGACAACTACGGGATCGTAATCTACGATGGTTTTGACCACTATTATGTAGTAGAATGCAACTGGCAACTCGTTTGAGAGGTTGGATTGCTCTAAAGAGTGTTCTTGTCGGACAGATAAAGTCTCGCATAGTTACAAAAGGTATCGTAATACTCCCGTTTGAAGTTTAAACCCTTATGGATTTTGCACCTCTGTGATGATTTAGATTGTAATTCGGGAAGCTATGCTACCATCAACTTATTTGAGTTGGGATTGTAATTAAGAGTGCCTATGTGGGACTGAGGAAAAGCATTGCTACCAAATGACTCGCAATACTCCCTGTTTGAAGTTTAGGCATTATGGATTTCGTTATCTCAATAATTCGTTTAGATGATTCCGAGAATCTAAATTACGAGAACTGTTTGGAACAGTGGACGTTCTTACGAGAGAGTCATATTTTACCGACAAAAGGACTTGAATGTTGCCAAATGTCACGCAATACTCTAATTTGAAGTGTTGACAAATTGGGAATTCGTCCCTCTTGATGGTTTAGATTATCAATTACGACGGGCTATATACCGGAAAAACCATTGGTGTGGATGGTAATTCTCAAAAGTTCCTATTGGACTGACAACAGGTAGCATAGTGCCAAATGACTCGCAAATTCCCGGATTGATGTTTGACGAATTCAAATTTCGTACCTCTACGATGGTCTTAACCACAATGATGAAAGCTATGCATACTGGCAACTGTTTTAGAGGTTGGATACTCTTATTAAGAGTTTCTTTTCGAAAGATAAAGGGCTAGCGGACTTACAAAAGGATCGAAATACTCCGGTTTGAAGTTTCAACCATATGGATTTTGCACCTCTTATAATTTAGATTGTAATTCTGGGAATCTATGCTAACATCAACTCGATTTTAGTAGTTGGATTGTGATTAAGAGTGCAATAAGGATGAATAAAAGACATGCTACCAAAGGACTCGCAAAATACAACCTGTTTGAAGTTCTGACCGTTAAGGATTTGTCAACTCTGATGGTTTTGATGGAAATTCCGGAATCTGTGTTTACGGCAACCGTTTGGACAATTTGAACGCTCTTAAGAGTCAATTTGAAGACAAAAGACTTGCATGTTACAAAATGTCACGCTGATAGGTCCGTTTGAGGTTTGACTGAATTAGATTTTCGTACCTCTCTGATTGTTTGAGATCATTCCAACAGCTATGCTATCCGGCAACCCCGTTGGAGTGGATGGATCATTCACACAAGTTCCTATTGACTGATAAAAGGCTAGCATAGTTGCCAAATTACTCCCAATTCTCCCCGGTTGATGTTTTGAACTAATACGAATTTCGACCTCTTCCTATGCTTTTTGACCCCATTAATGCTGTATATATGAATGCAACTCGTTTTTAGCGGTTGGAGTCGCACTTGTAAGAGTTTATTATTTTCGATAGATAAGGGGCTAGCAGAGGTACCAAGATGTATCTCAATACTCCCGTGAAGTTACAACCTTATGGATTTTTGCACCTCTTGAGATTTAGATTGTAATTCCGGAAGCTATGCTACACATCCACTCGTTGAATTATTGGATTGTTTATAAGATGCATATTGACTGATAAATTACATTGGCCACTTAATGACAGGGATACACCCGGTTGTGAAGGTTTTGACCGTTATGGGTTTCTAACCACTCTGATAGTTTAATTGTAATTCGGATGAATCTGTCTTACCGGCAACTTTTGAATATTTGGATCGTTCTTAAGGGTTCATCTTTCAATCACCCGCCAAAAGACTTGCATTGTTGCGAAATTTCTCAAGCGATAACTCCCATTGGAAGTTTGCTTATTTGGATTTCGTAACCTCTCTGTTTTTGGATATCAATTCCAGGAGCTATGCCGCCGGCAAACCCTTTAAGTTGGGTATCATTCTCAAAGTGCCTATTTGACTGACGAAAAAAAAGGCTAGCATAGTTTGCCAAATGACTCGTAATTCTCAACCTGAATTTGATGTTTGACGATACGGATTTCCGACCTCTACGATGGTTTTAACCACATTATGAAAGCTAGGCATCGGCAACTCGTATCAAGAGGATGGATCACTCTTAGAGTTTCTTTTCGGACTTATATAGGGGTAACATACCTTACCAAGTATCCGCATACTCGCCCGTTTTGAAATTTCACCATTAAGTATTTTGTACATCCTGATTAATTAGATGTAATTCGGGAAGCTATCTACCATCACTCGTTTTAGTGTTTGGATTGTTATTAAAAGTGCATATAAGACTGATAAAAAATTTGCTTCCAATGACTCCAATACTCCCTGTTTGAAGTTTGAACCGTTGATGGATTTCGTACCACTCTGATGTTTAGACTGTAATTCCGTGAATCTGTGTTAACCGGGCAACTCGTTTGACCAGTGGATCGTTCTATAAGTGTTCTATTTTACAGACAAAAGACTTGCCATTGTCGCCAAATTTCTGCGATCTCCCAGTTTGAATGTTTTAACTTATTGGATTTCGAACTCTCTCTGATGGTTTGGATATCAAATTCCAGAAGCTATGCTACCTGGCAACCCTTGGAGTTTGTTGTCATTTCTCAAAAGTGCCTATTTGAACTTGTAAAAGGCTAGCATAAGTTGCCAAATTACTCGGAATTCTCCCTGATTGAGTTTTGACGAATCGGATTGCGTACCCTCTACGTGTTGTTAAACCACAATTATGATTCAGCTATGCAACTGGCAATCGTATGAGAGGTTGGATCGGTCTTAAGAGTTTCTTGTCGACAGATAATAGGGTAACATACTTACCAAAGGTATCCCATTACTCCCGGTTGAAATTTCAACAACCATTCTGGATTTTGTACCTCTCTGCTGAATTAGATTGTAATTTCCGGGAAGCTATGTTACCAATCAACTATTAAGTAGTTGATTGTTATTAAAAGTGCCTATTGACGATCAAAGACATTACTTACCACATGACTCTCCATAACTCCCTGTTTGAAGTTTTGAACGTTATGGATTTCGTAACACTCTGATTGTTTAGATTGTAATTTCCGAATCTGTGTTACCGTCAACGAAATCGTTGAACAGTAGGATCGTTCTGATAGTTCATATTTGATTGACAAATGACTGCGTTGTTGCAAATGTCTCGCTATACTCACCAGTTTTAAGGTTTGATTGATTTGGATTTCGTACCTCTCTGCTGGTTATTGGATATCAATTCCAGGAAGCTCTGCAACCGCAACCCGTTGGAGTGGATGGATAATTCACAAATTACCTATTTGACTGACAAAAGGCTAAATAGTTGCCAAATGACTGCGAATTCTCCCGATTGATGTTTTGACCAATACGGATTTCGTACCTCTACTATGGTTTTGACTACAAGTATGAGAAGCTCTGCAACGGCAAATCGTTGCGAGTTGGATCACTTTAAGAGTTTCTTTCTTTCGACAGATAAAGGGCAAGCATAGTTTACCAAACAGTTTTTCGGGGGGGGGGGGCAATACTCCCGGTTTAATGTTTTCAACCAGTATGGGATTTTGGCACTCTCTGATTGTTTAGATTGTAATTCTGGGAAGCTATGCGAACCAATCAATCTCTTTGAGTTTTGGATGAAATTAGAGAGCATATTTGACTGCTAAAAGAGTCCTAACCAAATGACTCGTACCACATACTCGTTGTTTGGAGTTTTTGAACTGTTATGGAGTTCGTACCACAATGATAGTCTTAGATTGCAAATCCTATAATCCTCAGTTTTACCGCAACAAGGTCGTTGAACAGGGTGTATCGTTCGTAAGAGTTTCACATATTTGACGACAAAAACTTGGCATTGGTTGCCAATGTCACGCAATACTCCCAGTTTGAAGGATTTGACACAATTCGATTTCGTACCTCTCTGCTGTTTAGATATCGATTAACAAGAAAGCTATTGCTACCGAAACCCCATTGTGGGGATGGAAATTCACAAAAGTGCCTATTGACTGATAAGGCTAGCATAGTTTGCCCAATGGTCTCGGAATTCTACCGGAAAATTGTGTTTTTTAGGATAACGGATTTCGTACCTCTACGATGTTTTTGTACCACAATTTGAGAGCTATGCAACTGCAACTCGTTTTTAGAGGTTGGATCGCCTCTTAAGAGTTTCTTTTCCGACAGATAAAGGGCTAGCACTTACCTAAGGATCGCAATACTCCTTTTTAAATGTTTCAAACCATTATGCCTTTTGCACCTCTTTGATATTCGATTGTATTCCGGGACTATCTACCATCCACCGTTCACAGTAGTTGGATTGCTATTAAGAGTGCCTATAAGACTGATAAAAGACATTGCTACCAAATGACTCGCAATACTCGTTGTTTGAAATTTTGACCGTTGAAGAGATTTTCGTACAGTCTGATGGTTTAGATTTAAATCCGAGAATCTGGTGTTACCGGCAACTCATTTGAACAGTTGGATCGTTCTTAAGAGTTCATATTTGACAGACAAAGACTTTTATTGGTGCCAAATGTCTCGCGATACTCCCAGTTTCAATGTTTGACTGATTTGATTTCGTACCTCTCTGATGGTTTAGATATCACTCCCGGTAACAATGCTACCGTGAAAACCCGTTGGAGTGATGGATAATTCTCAACCAGTGCCTATTGGACTTACAGAAGGCTGCATCGTTGCAAATACTCGCTATTCGCCAGGATTGATGTTTGGACGAATACGGATTCGTACCTCTACGATGGTTTTTGGACCACTATTCTGAAAGCTCTGCATCTGGTCAATCGTTTGTGAGGTTGGATCGCTCTTATGAGTTTGTTTTCGCCAGATAAATGGCTTGCATCTTACCAAAGGTATCGGCAGTACCCCGGTTTGAAGTTTCATCCTTATGGATTTGGTACCTCTCTGATGATTTAGATTGTACTTCCGGGAAGCTATGCTACCATACATCAACTCGTTTGATTGTTGGACCCTGTAATAAGTGGTGCATATTTGATTGATACAATGGAATTCTACCAAATGACTCACCAATACTCCCTGTTTGAAATTTTGACCGTTGTATTGATTTCGTACCACTCTGATGGTTTAAATTGGTAATTCCAATAATATGTGTTACCGGCAACTCGTGTGAACAGTTGATCGTTCTTAAGAGTTCATATTTGGACAGACAAAAGACTTGCTTGGTTTGCCAAATGTTTCGCAGAAACTTTCAGTTTGAAGGTTAGACTGATTTGGATTTTGTACTCCTGATGGTTGGATATCAATTCCATGAAGCTAATGCTACCCGGCAAACCCGCTGGGGAGTGGATGGAACATTCTCAAATGTACCTATTTGACTGACAAAAGGCTATCAATAGTTGCAAATGACTCGCAAGTCTCCCAGATTGATGTTTTGACGAATTACAGATTTGGTAACCACTACGATGTTTTGACCACATTATGAGAAGCTAGCCAACTGGCAATCGTTTGCGAGATGGATCGAGTCTTAGAGTTTCTTTTCGAACAGATAAAGGGCTAGCATAGTTACCAACGGTATCGCAAATACTACCCGGTTCGAATTTACAAACCATTATGGATTTTGCATCTCCTGATGATTTAGATTGCAATTCCGGAAGCTATGCTACCATCAACCTCGTTGGAGTAGTTTGGCTTGTTATTAAGGTGCATATTTGACTGATGAAAGACATTGTTGACCAAATGACTCGCAATACTCCCTGCTTGAAGTTTTGACCGTTATGGATTAGCGTACCACAATGATAGTTTTAGATTGTAATTCCGCGAATTGAGTTTTACCGGGGCCCGGCAACTCGTTTGAACTGTTTGGTCTTCTTAAGATTCTATTTGACCGACAAATGACTTGCTTTGTTGCCAAATTCCGCAATACTCCCCGTTTATGGTTTGACAAATTCGGATTTTCGTCCTCTCTGATGGGTTTAGATAGCACTTACATCGGCTATGTTACCGAAACCATGAGTGATGAATAATTCTCAAAGTGCCTATTGGCAGACAAAACGCTAGCATTGTTGCCACTTGACCGTAATTCTACGGTATTGATGTTTTGATGAATACAGATTGTCGTACCTCTACGATGGTTTTGACAACAATCTGAAAAGCTATGCAAATGGCAACTCGTTGTTTCGAGTTGGATCGCTCTTAAGAGTTTATTTTTGACAGATAGAGGGCTAGCATACTTACCTAGGTAATCGCAATACTCCCAGGTTAAAGTAATCAACCATTATGCTTTTTGTACCTCTTGGATACTTTAGATTGTAATTCTGGGGAAGCTCTGCTACCGATCACTCGTTTTAGGTAGTTGGATTGCTTTTAAGAGTGCATCTAGACTGATAAAGACATCGCTACCAAAATGACTCCAATACTCCCTGTTTGAAGTTTTGACGGCGTTATATATTTTCGTAGCACTTCTGATTGTGTTAGATGTAATATTCGAGAATCTTTGTTACCGGCTACTCGATTGAGCCTGTTGGACATTGCTAAGGATGATATTTGCAGACAAAAGATGGCATTGTTGCCAAATTTCTCGCGATAACTCCATTTTGAGGTTTGACCGATTTGGATTTTGTACCTCTCTATGGTTTAGATATCACTTCCCGGACGCTATGCTACCGGAAACCCGCTGGGGTGGATAGATAATTTCTAAAAGTACTATTGGACTGACAAAAGGGGCTGCCTAGTTTGCCAAATGACTCGCATTCTCAGGATTATGTTTTGACGAAAGCGAATTTCGTACTTCTACGAATGGTTTTGACACTATTCTTAGTAAGGTATGCAACTGGCAAATCGTTTGCGCGGTTGTCGCTCTTAAGAGTTTCTTTTCGATAGAAGAGGGCTGCATACTTATACATGGGATCGCTTACTCCCCGGTTTGAAGTGTTCGTCCATTATGGATTTGTACTCTCTGATGATTTAGATTGTACTTCCGGAGCTATGGCTACCAATCACCTCGTTTGGGTAGTTGGATTGTTATTAGAAGTGAATATTTGACTGATAAAAGATATTGCTACCAAATGAATCGCAATACTCCCTGTTTGAAGTTTGAACGTTGATGGATTTTCGGACCCTCTGGTGGTTTAGATCTTAATTCCGAAATCGCGTACCGGCAACTCGTTTTGAAACATTGGATCGTTCGAACGATTTCATATTTGCCGGCAAACGACGTGCTTTGTTTCCAAATGTCTCGCTCTAACTCCCAGTTTGAAGGTTTGACTGATTTGATTTCTTTCGCACTATGAGGTTTTGATATCAATTCCGAGAAGCTATGCTACCGCACCCGTTGGGGGATGGATCATTATCAAACGTGCCTATTTACTGTAACATGCAGCATAGTTGCCAACTGACTCGCATTCTCCAGGATTGATGTTTGACGAATACGGGATTTCATACCTCTCCGTGGTTTTGCCCCAAATTCTGAGAAGCGATGCAACTGGCAACTCGTTTGAGAGGTTGGTATCGCGGCTTAAGAGTTTCCTTTTCGCCAGATAAAGGGCTAGCATAGTTTACCAATGTATCGCAATCACTCTCGGTTTTGAAGTTTCACCCATTATGTATTTTTTGAACCTCTTTGATAATTTAGATTGTAATTCCAGGAAGTTGCTACCATCAACTCGCTTTAGTAGTGGATTGTTATTAAGAGTGCATATAATACTATAAAAGATCTCTCTCCAATTGACATCGCAATACTCCCTGTTTGAAGCTTTGGCCGTTATGGATTCGTACCACTGTGATGGTTTAGATTGTATTTCGAGAAGATGTGTTACGGGCAACTCGTTGAAATACCTTTGGCTCCTTCTTAAGAGTTCATATTTTGACAGACAAAAGACTTGCCTTATTGCCAAACGACTCGCGATCATCCCATTTGAGGGGCGTGAGTTATTTGGATTTCGTACCTCTCTTATAGGTTTGGATATCAATTCCGTGGAAGATATGCTACCCGACAACCCCGTCGGAGTGGATTGATCATTCTCACAGTGCCTATTTGACTAACCAAAAGGCTTAGTATAGTTGTCAAATGACTCGCAATTCTTCCCGGATTATGTTTTGGACGAATAAGGTATTTTCGTACCACTCCACGTTCGATCGTGCTTGACCACAATTAATGTAAGCTATGCAATTGGCAAATCGTTTGCCAGGGTGTGGATCACTCTAGAATTTTCTTTTTCGGGGACATAGAGAGCTACATTCAGACAAAGGTATCGCAATACTCCTCGGTTTGAAGTATCCACCATTATAGATTATGCCCCTCACTGATCATTTAGATTGGAATTCTTGAGCTATGCTACATCACTCGTTTGATAATTGATGGTTATTAAAAGTGCATATTTGACTGATAAAATCATTGCGAGACCAATGACTCGGCAATACTCCCTGTCTGAAGAGTTTTGACCGTTATGCATTTCGTACCACTTGATGGTTTAATTGTATTTCATAGCGAATCTGTGTTACGGCACTCGTTTGCACATTGATCGGTTTTAGAGTTCATATTTGACAGACAACTGACTTGCATTGTTGCCAAATGTCTCGCGATACTCCCATAGAAGGTTTACTTCATTGATTTCGTACCTCTCTGATGTTTGGATAGCACTTCCAGAAAGCTATCTGAACGGCAACCCCGTTGGATGGCTGGATCATTCTCAAAAGTGCTATTTGACTGACAATAGTCCTCGCATAGTTTGCCCAAATACTCGCATTCCCACCAGATTGATGTTTTGACGAATACGTATTCTGCAACTTCTAACGATGTTTTTTGACCAAATTATGAGTAGATATGCAACGGCTAAATGTGTTTGCGAGTTTGGCTCGCTCATAAATTTTTATTATCGACAGATAAAGGGCTAGCATAGTTACCCAAAGGTATCGCAATACTCCCGTTTGAAGTTTCAACCATATTGGATTTTGCCACCTCTCTGATGATTTACAAATTGTAATTCCGGGAAGCTAGGCCAACCATCACCTCGAGAGTTTTGTATTGTTTTAAGAGTGTCATAGTTGAGCTATAATGCATTGCTACCAATGACATGCATAACCTGTTTAAGTTTTGGACCGTTATGGATTTTGTACCCACTCTTACTAGTTTTAGACTGTAATTCCGAGAATCTGTGTACCGTCAACTCGTTTGAACATTGGATCGTTCTTAAGAGTACATATTTCACCGATAAAAGACATGCATTTTTGCCAAATCAAGCAGTAACTCCCAGTTGACGGTTTGACTATTTGGATTTCCGTACCTCTCTTATGGTTTAGATATCAATTCCAGAAGCTATGCTACCGGAAACCCGTTGGTGTGATGGATAATCATTAAAGTTCCTAGTGGACTTACAAAAGGCTAGCATAGTTGGCAAATGACTCGCAATTCTCCGATTGAAAATGTTTTGACGAAGTACGGGATTTCGTACCTCTACGATGGGTTTGACCACTTTCGAAAGCACTTCTACCGGAAAAAAAACGAACCGTTGGAGTGATGTATAATTCTCAAACATGCCTAATTGGGCTGACAAAGGCTAGCATAGTTGCCAATGACTCGAAAATTCTCCTGGCTTGATGATTTGACGAATACGGATTTTGTACCAGTACGTGGTTTTGACCACAATTCTGAGAAGCTATGCAACTAGCATCCTCTTTCAGAGTTTGGTCGCACTTAAGAGTTTTTTTTCACAGATAAAGGGCTAGCATAGTTACCAAAGGTAATTGCAATCACGCCCGTTTTGTAGTTTGAACCATTATAGATTTTGCACCTCTGGTATAATTTAGATTGAAATTCCGGGAAGCATGCTCCCTCACTCGTTTTATTATTGGATTGTTATTAAAGAGTGCAAATAAGACTTATAAAGACATGGCTTCCAAATGTCTCGCATACACCCCTAGTGAAGTTTGGACCGTTATGGATTTCGTACCACTCTGTGTTTTAGATTATAATTTTGAGAATCTGTGTTACCCGCAACTCCTTTGAACCGTTTGATCGCTCTTAGAGTTTATATTTCACAGACAAAAGCTTGCATTGTTGCCAAATTTCTCGCGATAACTCCCTATTTGAACGGTTTGACTGATTTGATTTCGTACCTCTCTTATTGTTAGATATCAATTCCCGTGAAAGCTATGCTACCGTAAACGACCGTTTGGAGTGGATGGATAATTTCTGAAAAGTGCCATTGGACAGCCAAAGGCTAGCAAGTTACCAAATGACTCGAAATTCTCCGGATTGATGCTTTGACGAATACGGATTTTCGTACCTCTACGATAGTTTTGAGCACAATTATGAGAATCTATGCAACGGCAAATCGTTGCGAGGGTGTGAATCGTTCTTAAGAGTTTCTTTTCGATAGATCAAGGGCGAGCATACGTTGCCAAAGTTATCGCATACTACCCAAGGTTTGAAGTTTTCAACCATTAATGGATTTTGTAACTCCCTGGATGATTTAGATATTGTAATTCTTGGAAGCTTGCTGACCATCACTCATTTGTGTAGTTGATTATTATTAAAAGTGCATATTTGACTGATAAAAAAAATTGCTTTCTTCCACATGACTTCTCATACCGCCCTGTTTGTTGTTTTGACCGTTATGGATTTCGTACCACTCTGAGGGTTTAGATTGCATTTTGCCAAATGTCAACGCAGTACTCCCAGTTGATGGTTTGACTAATTTGGATTTCAGTCCTCTCTGAGGGTTTAAGAATCAATTCCCTCGGAAGCTATGCTACCGTAAACGAGCCGCTGATTGGATGGATAATAATCAAAAGTGCTATCGGACTGACCAAAAGGCTAGCATAGTTGCCAATGACCTCTAATTCTCTAGGATTGAAGATTTGATAATACGGATTTCGTACCTCTACGATTGTTTTGATTACTATTCTGAGAAGCTAGGCACGTGGTAAATCGTTTTGGGTGCAGTTTGATCGCTCTTAAGAGTTTCCTTTCGACAGATAAGCGTCTTGCATAATTATCCAAGTTATCGCAGTACTCCCGGTTTGAGTTTCATCCATTATGGTTTTGTACCTCTCCTGATGATTTAGGATTGTAATTCCGGAAGCTATCCACCATCAACATGTTTTAGTTGTTGGATTGGTAATTATGATGCATATTTTACTTGATAAAATGGCACGCTACCAAATGACGTCGCAATACTACTCCCTGTTTGAAGTTTTTGACCAGTTGTAGATTCGTACCACACTGATGGTTTAAATTATAATTCCAAGAATCTGTTACCGGCAAATCTGTTTGAACAGTTGGATCTTTCTTAAATTTCATAGTTGACAGACAAAAGACTTGCATTGTGCCACATGTTTTCGCGATACTCTCAGTGTTGAAGGTTTGAATGATTTGGATTTTGTGCCTCTTGATTGGGGGTTTGGAATCAATTCCAGTAAGCTAATGCTACCGTGCACACCCTTGGAGTGGATGGATCGTTTCTAAGAAGTTCATATTTGCAACAAAAGACTTGCATTGTTTGCCACATGTCCTCTCAATAATCCCCATTGATGGTTTGACTGATTCGATTTTGAACCTCTCTAATGGTTTCGATATCAGTTCAAGGAAGTTATGCTACCGGCACCCGTTGGATTGGATGGGATCATTTTCAAAGTGTCTATTTGACGACAAAGGCTAGCATAGGTGCCAATGACTCGCAATTCCTCCCCGATTGATGTTTTGATATAGGATTTCGGGGAACCCTACGATGGCTTTGGCACATAATGAGAAGCTATGCACTGGTAAATCGTTTGTGATGTTGGTCGATCTTAAGAGTTCGTTTCGACAATAAAGGTCTACATAGTTTATCAAAGCTTCGCAATACTCCCGGTTTGATGTTTCAAACCATTATGGACTTTTGGGGGGGCACCTCTCTATGAGTTTAGATTGTAATTCTGGGAAGCTATGCTACCAATCACCTCGCTTTGAGTTTCTTGGATGTAGTCGGTGCCTATTTGATTATAAAAGACATTGCTACCAAATCCTCGCAATACTCCCTTTGTGAAGTTTTTGAACGTTTGGATTTCGTACCACAATGGATAGTTTCGGATGCATCCGAGATCTGAGTTACCGGCAACTCGCTGAGCAGTGGTCGTTCTTGAAGAGTGCATATTTGACCGGAAAAAAGACCTTGCATTGTGGTCCAAATAGTCACGCAATACTCCAGTTGAAGGTTTGGCAATTTCGGATTTCGTACCTCTCTGATGGTTTTAGATATAAATTCCATAAGTCTATGCTACCGGAAACCCATTGGAGTGTATGGATAATTGTCAAACGTGCCTATTGGACTGACAAGCTAGCATAGTTGCAAATGACAACGCAATTCTCCCAGATTGATGTTTTGACGATACGTATTTCGACCTCAGCTATTGGTTTTAACCGCACAATTCTGGAAGCTATGCACGTGCAGCACGTTTGAGAGGTGTGGATCGCTCTTTAGAGTTGTCTTTGTTCGATAGATAAAGGTATAGCAATATTCCCGTTTGATTTGAACCATTATGGATTTTGCAACCGCCTTTGATCATTTAGATTGTAATCCCGGAAGCTATGGCTAACCATCAACTCGTTTTAGTATGTGGATTGTTATTAATTGGCATAATACGACTGATAAAGACTTGCTTTTTCCAAAGTTCGATACTCCCTGTTTGAAGTTTTGAACCGTTATGGATTTCGTACCAACTCTGATGGTTGAGATTGTAATTCCGAGAATCTATGTTACCGGCAACTCGTTTGCCCGTTGGATCGTTCTTAACAGTTTATATTTGACAGCCACAAGACTTGTCATTGTTTGCCAAATTTCTCGGCGATACTCCTAGTTTAATGTTTGACTGATTTGGATTTCGTACTCTATGGATGGTTTGATTCAATTTCCGCTGGAAGCTATGCTACCGAAACCCGGTGGAGTGTGATGTATAATTTTCAACGTGGCCTATTGGGGTTGACAAAGGGCTAGCATAGTTGCCAAATGCCTCGATGTCTCCTGGATTTGATGTTTTTGACAATACGATTTTGTACCTCTGCGATGGTTTTGACCACAATTCTAGAAGCTATGCAACTTGCAAACTCGTTTGAGAGTTGGATCGCTCTTTACGATTTTCTTTTTCGACAGATAAAGGCTAGCATATTTCCAAAGGTATCGTAATTCGCGCCGGTTTTAAGTTTCAACCATTGGATTTTTGGCACCTCGTTGATAATTTTAATTGTAATTCCGGGAAGCTATGCTACCATCAACCCTCGTTAAGTAGTGGATTGTTATTAGAGTGCTTTAAGACTGATAAAAGCATGCTACCAAATGACTCTAAAATACTCCCTGTTTGAAGTTTTGACCGTTATGATTTCGACCACTCACGCTGATGTTTTAGAATGTAATTTCGCGAGAATCTGTGTTACCCGGCAAAACACGTTTTAGTAGTTGGATTTTTTTTTATTAAGCGTGCATATAAAGTGATAAATGACCATGGCATCCAATGGCTCATAATACTCCCTGTTTGACGTTTTGACCGTTTGGTTTCGTACCCTCTGATGTGTTTAGATTGAAATTCCGAGAATTTGTGTTACCGGAAACGTCGTTGAACATGGATCATTCTTAACATTGATATTTGACCGACAAAATACTTGCATTGTTGCCAATTTCTCGCGATAACTCCGAGTTTTGAGGTTTGAATTATTTGGATGTCGTACCTCTCTGATGGTTTTCATATCAATTCCGCGGAAGCTATTGCTTCCGAAACCCGTTGGAGTGGATGGAATATTCTCAAAGTGCCTATTTGACTGACAAAAAGGCTAGCATGTTGCCAAATGATCGAAATTCCCTCCCGATGTGATGTTTTTGAACGATAACGGATTTCGTACCTCTACGAAAGTTTTGACCACAATTATGAGAAGCTATGCAACTGCAATCGTTTGCCAGGTTGGATCGCTCTTAAGAGTTTCTTTTCGATAGATAAAGGGCTGGCATACTTTGCATGGTATCCGCATACTCCCTGTTTGAAGTTTCAACCATTGATGATTTGAACCTCTCTGATGATTAGATTGTAATTCTGGATGCTAATGCGACATCAACTCTTGAGTAGTTTGATTATTATTAAACAGTGCATATTTGACGATAAAGACATTACTCGCTATGCTAATACTCATCACCTCGCAATACTCCCTGTTTAAATTTTGAACGTTAGGGATTTCGTACCACTCTGATGGTTTAGATTGTTATTCCGGGAATCTGTGTTCCTGCAACTCGTTGAACAGTTGTATCGCTCTAAAGAGTTCATTTTTATTGGACCTGGTTTGAAGTTTGACTGTGGTTTGGTTTTCGTACCTTTCTGATGGTTTGGATATCAATTCTTCTAGGAACTATGCAACCGGAAACCCGTTGGAGTGATGGATCAATTCTCAAAAGTGCCTATTTGACTTCTCAAAAGGCAAGCATAGATTGAAAAATGACTGCAATTCTCCATCGGATTGATGTTTCATGATACGGCTTTCGTACCTCGACGATGGTTTTGAACCACTATTCTGAAAGCTATGGAACTGGCAAAATCGTTTGCGAGGTTGGATCGCTCTGAAGAGTTTCGTATTCAGCAGATAAGGGTGCTAGCATACTACAAAGGTATCGCATACTCCCCGGTTTAAATTTCAACATTATGGATTTTGCACCTCTCTGATGATTTAAATTGTAAATCCGGGAATGCTATGCAGCCATCAACTAGATTGAGTTTTTTGGATGTTATTAATAGGGTGCATATTTGCCTGAAAATGACATTGCTATCCACACACCCCACAAACCCCAAATGGCTCGCAATAAACCCTTGTTTAATACTGTTTTGAACCGCTAGTTTCATACACTCTGATATTTTTGGATTGTAATTTCACTGATACATGACTTGTCATATTGTCCAATGTCCAGCAGTACTCCAGTTGAAGGTTTGATTATTTCGTTTCGTACCTCTCTAATGGTAAGATATCATTCCTGAAGCTATACTACCGGAACCCGTTTGGGTGGATGGATTAATTTTCCAACGTGCCTATTGGGTTGACAAGGGGCTAGTATAGTTTGCCAAATGAACTCGAAATTCTCCCAGGATTGATGTTTTGACGAATAACGGCTTTTGTACCTCTACGATTGTTTTCCCACCACAATTCTGAAAGCTAGGCAACTGTGCAACATCGGGTGAGGGTTGAATCGCACTTAAGAGTTTCTTTTCAACCGAAAGGGCTAGCATAGGTTACCAAGTTTGCAATATTCTCGTTTTGAAGTTTGAACCATTATGGATTTGGCACCTTCTTTGATAATTTAGATTGTAAATTCCGTGAAGCTATGCTACCATAACCCTCGTTGAGTTGTTGGATTGTTATTAATAGTGCATATTTGACTGATAAATCACATTGCTACTCAATGACTCGCACTAACCCTGGTTTAAGTTTTGACACGTTTATGGATTTCGTACCACTCTGATAGTTTAGTTGTATGCCATAATTTTGTTACCGCAACTCATTTGAACAATGTTATCGTTCTTAAGAGGTCATATTTGACCGACACAAAGACCTTTATTCTGGCCAATGTCACGCAATACTCTCCCTGTTTGATGGTTTGATTAATTCGTGATTTCGTACCTCTTTGACTGGTTTAGCTATCAATTTCAGGAAGCTATCTACCCGGAACACGTTGGAGTGGATGTATAATTCTCAAAAGTGTCTATTGGATAGACAAAAGGCTAGTATAGGTTGCCAATGACTCGCCAATTATCCCGGATTGCTGTTGACGAATTCGTGATTTCGTACCACTACGATGGTTTTAAAACCCCATTCTGAAAATATGCAACTTGCACTCGTTTGCATTGTGGATCGCTCTTAAAGTTTCTATCGACAGATAAAGATCTAGCATGTTTACCAAAGGTATCGCAATACTCACTCCCGGTTTAAAGTTTCAATCATTATGGATTTTTGCACCGCTCCTGATTATTACGATTTGAATTCCGGGAAGCTATTATGCCATCACCTCGTTTGAGTAGTTGATTGTTATTAAGAGTACATATTGGACTGATAAAAGACATTGCACCAAATGACTCGCAATACTCTCCCCCTATTTGAAGTTTTTGACGGTTATGGATTTCGTACCACTCTGATGGTTTAAATTTCCAATTCCGAGAATCTGTGTTACCGGCAACTTGTTTGAACAGTTGAATCGTTCTAAGAGTTCATATTTGACATACAAATGACTTGTCATTGTTGCAAAATGGCTCGCATACTCCCAGTGTGATGGTTTGAACTGATTTGGTTTTCGTACCACTCCTGATAGTTTTGGAATTAAATTCTAGGAAGCTATGCAACCGGAAACCCCGTTTGAGTGGAATGGATCCTTCTCAAAGTGCCTATTTGACTTCAAAAGTCTAGCATAGTTCCAATGACTCGCAATTCTCCCGGATTAATTTTTTTGAGACGAATCCGATTTTTCGTACCCTCTACGATGGTTTGACCACACTTAATGAGACTATATGCACTGGCAAATCGTTGCGAGGTTGGATCACTCTTATGAGTTTTTCGACAGATAAAGGGCTAGCATACTTACCACAGGTATCGCACTACTCACCGGTTTGAAGTTTTTACCATTATGGATTTTGCACCTCTCTGATAATTTAGATTGTAATTGCTGGAAGCTATGCTACAATCAACTCGTTTGAGTAGTTGGCTTGTTATTAAGAGTGCATATTTGACGATAAATGACAATGCTGCCAAATGACTGCAATACTCCCTTTTTGAAGTTTTGACCGTATAGATTTCGTAACCACGTCTGATGTTTAGATGTAATTCCCATAATCTATGTAACCGGCAACATTCTTTGAGCAGTTGATCGTTCTTAAGAGTTTATATTTGACATCCAATCAGACTAGAGAGAAGCCGGACGTAGACTTGCATTGTTGCCAACTGTCTCGCATAGCTCCAATTTGATGGTTTGACTGATTAGGATTTCGTACTCTCTGATGGTTTGGATCTCAATTCAATGAAGTTATGCTACCGGCAACCCGTGGAGTTGAATGGATCATTCTCAAAAAGTGCCTATTTGACATACAAAAGGCTAGCATAGTTCCAGTGACACTTCAATTCTCCGGATTGATGTTTGACGATACGGATTTCGTACCTCTGACGATTGTTTTGAACCACAAGTCTAAGAAGCTATATCAACTGCAAATAGTTTGCGAGGTTGGATCGCTCTTAGTATTTTCTTTCGTCGATAATGGGCTAGCATCGTTTACCAAAGGTATCGCAATACTCTGGTTCGAAGTTACCACCATTATGGATTTGCACCTTCTGATATTTAGATTGTAATTGCGGAAGCTATGCTACCCATCAACCGTTTGAGTAGTTGGATGTTATTAGAGGTGCTATTTGACTGATAAATGACAATGCTGCCAAATGACCTCGCAATACTCACCTGTTTGGAGTTTTTGACCGTATAGGATTTCATTACCACCTCTGATGGTTGAGATTGTAATCTGAGTAACTATGTTACATCGGCCACGTCGTTTGATGGCAGTTGTATAGTTCTTACAGTTCATATTGACAGACAAAGACTTGCATTGTTGCCAAAGGTTCTCGCATAATCCCCATTTGAAGGTTTGACTTGTTGATGTTGCACCTCTCGATGGTTTGGATACAATTCCAGGAAGCTATGGTAACGGCAACCCTCTTGGAGTGGATGGATCATCTCTAAAGTGCCTATTTGACGGACAAAAGGCTAGCCTAGTTTCCAAATGACTCGCAATTCCTCCCGGATTGATGTTTTGCCGAATACGGATTTCGTACCTCTGCGTGTTTTGACCCAATTATGACTAGATATGCAACGGCAATCGTTTGCGAGGTTGATCGCTCTTACGAGTTTATATTCGACAGATAAATTGCAAGCATAATTACTACTGTAATCGCAATACTCCCGTTTGAATTTTCTCCATTTTGATTTTGTCACCTCTCGATGATTTAATTGTAATTCCGGGAAGCGCTGCAACCATCAACATCGTTTTAGTTGTTAGAGGGATTGTTTATTAGAGTGTATTTTTTACTGATAAATTACATTGCTCACACCAAATGACTCAATTCTCCCTGTTTGAAAAGTTTTGACCGTTTGGATTTGTACCCTCTGATAGTTTTACAGATTGGAATTCTGAGAATCTGTGTACCTGGGACACCGTTTGAACAGTAGGAATCAGAGAGGTACGAAATCTAATTCAGTCAAACCTTCAAACTGGACCTATCGCGTGACATTTTGTAACAATGCAAGTCTTTTGTCTGTCAAATATGAACTCTTAAGAGCGATTCAATTGTCCAAACGTGTTGCCGGTAACACAGATTCCCGGAATTTCCATCTAAACCATCAGAGTGGTACGAAATCCTTAACGGTCAGAACTTCAAACAGGGTGTATTGCGAGTCATTTGGTAGCAATGTCTTTTATCAGTCTTATATGCACTCTTAATAACAATCCAACTACTAAATCGAGTTGATGTTAGCATAGATTCCCAGAATTACAATCTAAATTATCAAAGAGGTGCAAAATCCATAATGGTTGAAACTTCAAACCGGGAGTATTTCGATACCTTTGGTAAGTACGCTAGCCCTTTATCTTTCGAAAAGAAACTCTTAAGAGTGATCCAACCTCTAAAACGAGTTGCCAGTTGCATAGCTTCTCATAATTGTGGTTAAGACCATCGTAGAGGTACGAAATTTGAATTCGTCAAAACATCAATCCGGGAATATTGCGAGTCATTTGGCAACTATGCTAGCCTTTTGTCAGTCCAATAGGAACTTTTGAGAATTATCCATCCACACCAATGGGTTTCCGGTAATATAGCCGTCAGTAATTGATATCTAAACCATCAGAGAGGTACGAAATCCGAATTTGTCAAACCTTCAAACTTAGAGTATTGCGTGACATTTGGCAACAATGCAAGTCTTTTGTCGGTAAAATATGAACTCTTAAGAACGATCCAACTGTTCAAACGAGTTCTCGGTAACTTAGATTCTCGGAATTGCAATCTAAACTATTATTGAGATACGAAATCCATAATGGCCTAAACTTCAAACAGGGAGTATTGCGAGTCATTTGGTAGCAATGCTTTTCATCAGTCAAATATGCACTCTTAATTACAATCCAACAACTCAAATAAGTTGATGGTAGCATAGCTTCCCGGAATTACAATCTAAATCATCACAGAGGTGCAAAATCCATAATGGTTGAAACTTCAAACCGGGAGTATTACGATACCTTTGGTAACTATGCTAGACTTTATCTGTCGACAAGAAACTCTTTAGAGCAATCCAACCTCTCAAACGAGTTGCCAGTTGCATTCTACTCATAATAGTGGTCAAAACCATCGTAGATGTACGAAATCCGTATTTGTCTAAACATCAATCCTGGAGAATTGCGAATCATTTGGCAACTATGTTAGCCTTATGTCAGTCCAATAGGCACTTTTGAGAATTATCCATCCACTCCAACGGGTTTCCGGTAGCATAGCTTCCGGGAATTGATATC
Organism: Kingdonia uniflora; assembly: GCA_014058105.1. Taxonomy (NCBI): domain Eukaryota; kingdom Viridiplantae; phylum Streptophyta; class Magnoliopsida; order Ranunculales; family Circaeasteraceae; genus Kingdonia; species Kingdonia uniflora. The sequence goes on from JACGCM010001128.1 coordinate 26,963, forward strand.
TAAACCATCAGAGAGGTACGAAATCTGAATTTGTAAAACCTTCAAACTGGGTGTATTGCGTGACATTTGGCAACAATACAAGTCTTTTGTCGGTGAAATATGAACTCTTAAGAACGATCCAGCTGTTCAAACGAGTTGCCGGTAACACAGATTCTCGGTATTACAATCTAAACTATCAGAGTGTTACGAAATCCATAACGGTCAAAACTTCAAACAGGGTGTATTGCCAGTCATTAGGTAACAATGTCATTTATCAGTCATATATGTACTCATAATAACAATCCAACAACTCAAACGAGTTGATGGTAGCATAGCTTCACAGAATTACAATCTAAATCATCAGAGAGGTACAAAATCCATAATGGTTGAAACTTCAAACCGGGAGTATTGCGATACCTTTGGTTACTTTCCAAGCCCTTTATCTGTCAAAAATAAACTCTTAAGAGTGATCCAACCTCGCAAACGATTTGCCAGTTCCATATCTACTGATAATTGTGGTCAAAACCATCGAAGTGGTACGAAATTCGTATTCGTCAAAGCATCAATCCGGGAGAATTTCGAGTCATTTGGCAACTATGCTAGCCTTTTATCAGTCAAATAGGCACATTTGAGAATGATCCATCAACTCCAATGGGTTGCCGGTAGCATAGCTTTCTGAAATTGATATTCAAACCATCAGAGAGGTGCGACATCCAATTCATTCAAAGCTTCAAACTGGAAGTATCGCGAGACATTTGGCAACAATGCAAGTCTTTTGTCTGTCAAATATGAACTCTTAAGAGCGATCCAACTGTTTAAACGTGTTGCCGGTAACACAGATTCTCGAAATTACAATCTAAACCATCAGAGTGGTACGAAATCCATAACTGTCAAAACTTCAAACAGGGAGTATTGCGAGTTATTTGGTAGCAATTGCTTTTATCAGTCAAATATTCACTCTTAATAACAATCAAACTACTCAAACGAGTTGATGGTAGCATAGCTTCCCGGAATTACAATCTAAATCATCAGAGAGGTGCAAAATAAAAAATGGTTGAAACTTCAAACCGGGAGTATTGCGATACCTTTGGTAAGTATGATAGCCCTTTATCTACCGAAATGAAACTCTTATGTGCGATCCAACCACGTAAACAATTTGCCAATTGCATAGCTTCTCATAATTGTTGTCAAAACATTCATAGAGGTACGAAATCCGTATTCCTCAAAACATCAATCCGGGAGAATTGCGAGTCATTTGGCAACTATGCTAGCCTTTTGTCTGTCCAATAGCCACTTTTGAGAATTATCCATCCACTCCAATGTGTTTCCGGTAGTTTAGCCTTCTGTAATTGATATCTAAACCATTAGAGAGGTACAAAATCCAAATTTGCCAAACCTTCAAACTGGGAGTATTGCGTGACATTTGGCAACAATGCAAGTCCTTTGTCGGTAAAATATGAACTCTTAAGAATGATCCAACTGTTCAAACGAGTGTCGGTAACTCAGATTCCCGGAATTGCAATCTAAACTATCATTGTGGTACAATATCCATAACGGTCAAAACTTCAATAAGGGAGTATTGCGAGTCATTTGGTAGCAATGTCTTTTATCAGTCAAATATGCACTCTTAATTACAATCCAACAAATCAAACGAGTTGATAGTAGCATAGCTTCCCGGAATTACAATCTAAACCATCAGAGATGTGCAAAATCTATAATGGTTGAATCATGAAACCGGGAGTATTGCGAAACCTTGGGTAACTATGCTTGCTCTTTATCTGTCGAAAAGAATCTCTTAAGAGCGATCCAACCTAGCAAACGATTTGCTAGTTGCATAGCTTCTCATAATTGTTGTCAAAACCATCGTAGAGGTAAGAAATCCGTATTCGACAAAGCATCAATCCGGGAGAATTGCGCGTCATTTGGCAACTCTGCTAACCTATTGTCAGTCAAATAGGTACTTTTGTGAATGATCCATTTACTCCAACGGGTTTCCGGTAGCATAGCTTCCTGGAATTGATAACCAAACCATCAGAGAGGTACAAAATCCAAATCAGTCAAACCTTCAAACTGGTAGAATTATCAATCCACTCCAACGAGTTACCGGCAGCGTAGCTTCCTGGAATTGATATCCAAATCATCAGAGAGGTACGAAATCCGAATCATTCAAACCTTCTAACTGGGAGTATTGCGAGACATTTGGCAACAATTCAAGTTACTTGACTCTCAAATATGAACTATTAAGAACCATCCAACTGCCAAACGAGTTATCGGTAACACAGATTCTCCGAATTACAATCTAAACCATCAGAGTGGTACGAAATCCATAACGGTCAAAACTTCAAACAGGGAGTATTGCGAGTCATTTGGTAGCAATGTCTTTTATCAGTCAAATATGCACTCTTAATAACAATCCAACTACTCAAGCGAGTTGATTGTGGTATAGCTTCCCGGAATTACAATCTAAATCATCAGAGAGGTGCAAAATCCATAATGGTTGAAACTTCAAACCGGGAGTATTGCGATACCTTTGATAACAATGCTAGCCCTTTATCTGCCAAAAGAAACTATTAAGAGCAATACAGCCTCTCAAACGAGTTGCCAGTTGCATAGATTCTCAGAATTATGGTCAAAACCATCGTAGATGTACGAAATCCGAATTCGTCAAAACATCAAACCGGGAGATTTTCGAGTCATTTGGCAACTATGCTAGCCTTTTGTCATTCAAATAGGCACTTTTGAGAATGATACATCCACTTTTACGGGTTGCCGGTAGCATAGCTTCCTGGAATTGATATCCAAACCTTCACAGAGGTACGAAATCCAAATCAGTTAAACCTTCAAACTGGGATTATTGCGAGATAGTTGGCAACAATGCAAGTCTTTTGTCTGCACATTATGAACTCTTAAGAGCGATCCAACTGTTCAAACGAGTTGCCGGTAAAACAGATTCTCGAAATTACAATCTAAACCATCAGGAAGTATTGCGAGTCCTTTGGTTGCAATGCCATTTTTCAGTCAAATATGCACTCTTAATAACAATCCAATAACTCAAACGAGTTGATGGTAGCATTGCTTCCCGGAATTGCAATCTATATCATCAGAGAGGTGCAAAATCCATTACGTTTGAAACTTCAAACCGGGAGTATAGCGATACCTTTGGTAACTATGCGAGCCCTTTATCTGTCGAAAAGAAACTCTTGAGAGCGATCCAACATCTCAAACGAGTTGACAGTTGCATAGTTTCTCAGAATTGTGGTCAAAACCATCGTAGAGGTATGAAATCTGTATTCGTCAAAACATAGATCCGGGAGAATTGCGAATCATTTGGCAACTATGTTAGCCTTTTGTGAGTCCAATAGGAACTTTAGAGAATGATCCATCCACTCCAACGGGTTCCCGGTAGCGTAGCTTCCTAGAATTGATATCCAAACCATCAAGGAGGTACGAAATACAAATCGGTCAAACCTTCAAACTGGGAGTATCGCGAGAAATTTGGCAACAATGCCAGTCTTTTGTCTGTCAAATATAAACTCTTTAGAATGATCCAACAGCTCAATCGAGTAGCCGGTAACACAGATTCTCGGAATTACAATCTAAACCATAAGAGTGCTACGAAATATATAACGTTCAAAACTTTAAACAGGGAGTATTGCGAGTCATTTGGTAGCAATGTCTTTTATCAGTCTTATATGCAATCTTAACAACAATCCAGCTACTCAAACGAGTTGATGGTAGCATAGCTTCCCGGAATTAAAATCTAAATCATCAAAGAGGTGTAAAATCCATAATGGTTGAAACTTCAAACCGGGAGTATTGCGATACATTTGGTAACAATGCGAGCCCTTTATCTGTCGAAAAGAAACTCTTAAGAGTGATCCAACCTCTCAAACGAGATGCCAGTTGCATAGCTTCACAGAATTGTGGTCAAAACCATCGCAGAGGTACCAAATCCGTAATCGTCAAAACATCAATTCGGGAGAATTACGAGTCATTTGGCAACTATTCTTGGCTTTTGTCAGTCAAATAGGCACTTTTTTGAATGATCCGTCCACTCCAGCGGGTTTCTGGCAGCATAGCTTCCTGGAAATGATATCTAAACCATTAGAGAGGTACAAATTCCGAATCAGTCAAACCTTCAAATTTGGATTATTGCGAGACATTTGGCAACAATGTAAGTCTTTTGTCTGTCAAATATGAACCATTACGAACTATCCAACTGCTCAAACGAGTTGCCGGTAACATTGATTCTCAGAATTACAATATAAACCATCAGAGTGGTATGAAATCCATAACGGTCAAAACTTCAAACAGGGAGTATTGCGAGTCATTTGGCAGCAATGTCATTTATCTGTCAAATATGCACTCTTAATAACAATCCAACTACTCAAACGATTTGATGGTAGCATAGGTTCCCGGAATTACAATCTAAATCATCAGAGAGGTGCAAAATCCATAATGGTTGAAACTTCGAACCGGGAGTACTGCGATACCTTTGGTAACTATGCTAGCCCTTTATCCGACGAAAAGAAACACTTAAGAGCGATCCAACCACGCAAACTATTTGCCAGTTGCATAGCTTCTTTGAATTATGGTCAAAACCATCGTAGAGGTACGAAATCCGTATTCGTCAAAACATCAATCCGGGAGAATTGCGAGTCATTTGGCAACTATGCAAGCCTTTTTTCAGTCAAATTGGTACTTTTGAAAATGATCTATCCACTCCAACGGGTTGCCGGTAGCATAGCTACCTTGAATTTATATCCAAACCATCAGAGAGATACGAAATCCGAATAAGTCATACATTCAAACTGGGAGTATTGCGTGACATTTGGCAACAATGCAAGTCTTTTGTCTGTCAAATCTGAACTCTTAAGAACGATCCACCTACTCAAATGAGTTGCCGGTAACACAGATTAAGGGAATTACAATCTAAACCATCAGAGTGGTACGAAATTCATAACGGTCAAAACTTCAAACAGGGAGTATTGCGAGTCATTTGTAAGCAATGCCTTTTATCAGCCAAATATGCACTCTAATAACAATCCAACAACTCAAACGAGTTGATGGTAGCATAGCTTCCCGGAATTACAATCTAAATCATCAGAGAGGTGCAAAATCAATAATGGTTGAAACTTCAAACCGGGAGTATTGCGATACCTTTGATAACTATGCTAGCCCTTTATCTGTCGAAAAGAAACTATTAAGAGCAATACAACCTCTCAAACGAGTTGCCAGTTGCATAGCTTCTCAGAATTATGGTCAAAACCATCGTAGAGGTACGAAATCTGTATTCGTCAAAACATCAATCCGGGAGATTTTCGAGTCATTTGGCAACTATGCTAGCCTTTTGTCACTCAATAGGCACTTTTGAGAATGATCCATCCACTCCAATGGGTTGCCGGTAGCATAGCTTCCTTGAATTGATATCCAAACCATCATAGAAGTACGAAATCAAAATCAGTCAAACCTTCAAACTCGGAGTATTGCGAGATAGTTGGCAACAATGCAAGTCTTTTGTCTGCCAAATAGGAACTCTTAAGAACGATCCAACTGTTCAAACGAGATGCCGGTAACACTGATTCTTGGAATTACAATCTAAACCATCAAAGTGGTACGAAATCAATATCGGTCAAATCTACAAACAGGGAGTATTGCGTGTCCTTTGGTAGCAATGCCATTTTTCAGTCAAATATGCATTCTTAATAACAATCCAATAACTCAAACGAGTTGATGGTAGCATTGCTTTCCGGAATTGCAATCTAAATCATCAGAGAGGGGCAAAATCCATTACGTTTGAAACTTCAAACCGGGAGTATAGCGATACCTTTGGTAACTATGCGAGCCCTTTATCTACCGAAAAGAAACTCTTGAGAGCGATCCAACCTCTCAAACGAGTTGCCAGTTGCATAGCTTCTCAGAATTCTGGTCAAAACCATCGTAGAGGTATGAAATTTGAGTCGTCGAAACATAGATTCGGGAGAATTGCGAGTCATTTGGCAACTATGCTAGCCTTTTGTCTGTCGTATAGGCACTTTTGAGAATGATCCATCCACTTCAACGGGTTGCCGCTAGCGTAGCATCCTGGAATTGATATCCAAAGCATCAGAGAGGTACGAAATCCAAATCTGTCAAACCTTCAAACTGGGAGTATCGCGAGAAATTTGGCAACAATGCAAGTCTTTTGTCAGTCAAATATGAACTCTTAAGAATGATCCAACTGCTCAAACGAGTTGCCTGTAACACAGATTCTCGGAATTACAATCTAAACCATCAGAGTGGTACGAAATCCATAACGTTCAAAACTTCAAACAGGGAGTATTCCGAGTCATTTGGTAGCAATGTCTTTTATCAGTCTTATATGAAATCTTAACAACAATCCAACTACTCAAACGAGTTGATGGTAGCATAGCTTCCCGGAATTACAATCTAAATCATCAGAGAGGTGGAAAACCCATAATGGTTGAAAATTCAAACCGGGAGTATTGCGATACCTTTGGTAACTATGCGAGCCCTTTATCTGTCGAAAAGAAACTCTTAAGTGCGATCCAACCTCTCAAACGAGTTGCCAGTTGCATTGCTTCACAGAATTGTGGTCAAAACCATCGCAGAGGTACGAAATCCATAATCGTCAAAACATCAATTCGGGAGAATTGCGAGTCATTTGGCAACTATGCTTGCCTTTTGTCAGTCAAATAGGCACTTTTTTGAATGATCCATCCACTCCAACGGGTTGCCGGTTGCATAGTTTCCTGGAATTGATATCTAAACCATTAGAGAGGTACAAAATCCTAATCGGTCAAACCATCAAATTGGGATTATTGCGAGACATTTGGCAACAATGCAAGTCTTTTGTCTGGCAAATATGAAGTATTAAGAACTATCCAACAGCTCAAAGGTGTTGTCGGTAACATAGATTCTCAGAATTACAATCTAAACCATCAGAGTGGTATGAAATCCATAACGGTCAAAACTCCAAACAGGGAGTATTACGAGTCATTTGGCAGTAATGTCATTTATCAGTCAAATATACACTCTTAATAACAATCCAACTACTCAAACGAGTTGATGGTAGCATAGCTTCCCGGAATTTCAATCTAAATCATCAGAGAGGTGCAAAATCCATAATGGTTGAAACCTCAAACCGGGAGTATTGCGATACCTTTGGTAACTATGCTAGCCCTTTATCTGACGAAAAGAAACACTTAAGAGCGATCCAACCTCGCAAACTATTTGCCAGTTGCATAGCTTCTTAGAATTGTGGTCAAAACCATCGTAGAGGTACGAATACGTATTCTTCAAAATATCAATCCGGGAGAATTGCGAGTCATTTGGCAACTATACAAGCCTTTTATCAGTCAAATAGGTACTTTTGAAAATGATCTATCCACTCCAACGGGTTGTCGGTAGCATAGTTTCTATGAATTAATAACCAAACCATCAGAGAGGTACGAAATCCGAATAAGTCAAACATTCAAACTGGGAGTATTGCATGACATTTGGCAACAATGCAAGTGTATTGCCTGCCAAATATGAACACTCTTATAGATCGATCCGCTGCTCCAACAGTGTGCCGGAACACAGATTCACGTAATTACAATCTAAGCCATCATAGTGTACGAATCCATAACGTCCAAACTTCAAACATTGAGTATTGCAGTCTTTTGTTGCAATGTCTTATCTCAGTCAAATATGCACTCTTAATTCACAACCAGCACCAAAACGAGTCATGGAAGTCATAAGCTTTCCCCCGGAATTACAATCTAATCATCAGGATGGCAAAAATCCAAAATGGTTGAAACGGTCAAACGGGAGTATTGCGATACTTTTGCTTAAGTTACTAGCCATTATTTGTCGATAAGGAACTCTTAAGACGATCGAACCGGCAAAAACTGATATGCCGTGCATAGCTCTCATAATGTGGTCAAAACCATCGTACGAGGTACGAAATCGTAGTCGCCAATAAATCAATACCAGGAGAATGCGAGGCTTGGCAACTAGCCTGAGCCTTTATCAGTCAAATATTCACTTGACGAAATGACCATCCACTCTAACGGGTTGCCGGTAAGATAGCTCAAGAATGATATAAAAAACGCATCAGGGAGGTAGGAAACACAATCAGTCAAACCTTACAACTGAGAGTATCGCGAGACATTTCCAACAATGCAAGTCTTTTGTCGTCAAATATGAACTCTTACGAGAGCGATCCAACTGTTCAAAACGTGTGTTGCCGGTAACACAGATTTTGGAATTACATCTAACCATAGTGGAGTGGACACATCCTTACGGCCAAAACTTTTAACAGGGAGTATTACGGTCAATTTTGGTAGCAATGTCTTTTATCAGTCAAATATGCACTTTTATAATAATCTAACTCCCAAACAAGTTGATAGGAGAATTAGCTTCCCGGATTACATATCTCAAGCATCAGAGAGGTCAAAATCCTAATGGTTGAAACATCAAACAGGGAGTATTGCGAAACCTTTGTTAACTCTCTTGACCTTAATCTGTCAAAAAAGAAACTCCTTAAGAGAGACAACCACACAAGGCGATTTCCAGTTTGCAGAGCTTCTCATAATTGTGGTCAAATAATCTTGTAGAGGGTAACCGAAATCTATCGTCAAAAACATCATCCGCGGAGGAATTGTGAGTCATTGGCAACAAGATAGCCTTTTGTTAAGTCAATAGGCACTTTTGAGAATGTCATCCTCTCCAGGGTTGCCGGCAGCATAGCTTCCTGGAATATATCTCAAACCACAGAGATGTGTCGAAAACTCAAATCATAAACCTGTAAAACTCTTGAGGTATCGTGAGAACAGTTTGGCAACAATGCAAGTCTTTGTTATCCAATATGAATCTTAAGACGATGCAACTGTTCAAACGAGTTGCCGGTAACACAGATTCTGGGAACTTCCAATCTAACACCATCAGAAGTGTGTCGAACTTATAATTGTCAACAACTTCAAACAGGGATTATGCGGTCATTTGGTAGCAACTCTTTTACAGAAAATATGCCTCTTATACACTCCAACACTCAAACGAGTTCATGGAAGCAATGCTTCCCGGAAGAAAATCAAATCATCGTGAGGTGTAAATCCAAAATGGTTTGAAACTTCACAGCCGGGAGTATTCGATACTTTGATAAGAATGCTAGCCATTACTGTCGGAAAGACTCTTAAGAGCGACCCAACCTCGCAAACGAGTTGCCAGTTGCAAGCTTCTCATATGTGGTAAAACCATCGTAGAGGTACAAAAGCCGTATCCCGCCATAACATCAATCCCCGGGAGAATTTCGAGTCATTTGGCAACTATACTAGCCTTTTGTTAGTCAAATTGCACTTCTGGGAATTATCCATCCACTCCTTCGGGTTGCCGGTGCATATGCTTCCTGGAATTGATATCCAACCATCAAGAGGTACGAAATCCATCAGTCAAACCTTCAAACTGGAGTATCGTGAGACATTTGGCAACAATGCATGTCCTTTGCCTGCCAAATATACTCTTAAGTTGATCCAACGGCTCAACGAGTTGCCGGTAACACAGATCTCGAATTACAATCTAACCATCAGAGTGGTTCGAAATCCATAACGGTCCAAACTTCAAACATGGATTATTGCAGTCATTTTGTTGCAATGTCTTTTCTCAGTCAATATGCACTCTTATTACCTCCAGCAACTCAAACGAGTTCATGGAAGCACTAGCTTCCCGGAATTACAATCTAAATCATCAGAGATGTGCAAATCCAAAATGTTGAAACTTCAACCGTAGGATTGCGATACCTTTTGTAATATGCTTGCCCATTATCTGTCTAAAAATGAACTCTTAAGAACGATCCAACCTCGCAAATGAATGCCAGTTGCATAGCTTCTCATAATTGTGGTCAAAACCATCGAGGTACAAATCATTATTCGCCAAAAATCAATCCAGAGAATTGCGTGTCATTTGGCAACTATGCAAGCCTTTTATCAGTCAATAGAACTTTTTGCGAATGATCCATCCACTCCAACGGGTTTTCCGGTAGCATAGCTTCCCGAAATGATGGTAGAATAGCTTCCGAAATTAAATCTAAATCATCGGGGGTGCAAAATCCAAATGTTGAAACATCAAACCGGGAGTATTGCGATACCTTTGGTAACGTATGCAAGCCCTTTATCTGTCGAAAAGAAACTCTTAGAGCGATCCAACCTCGCTAACGATTTGCCAGCTGCATAGCTTCTCATAATTGTGGTCAAAACCAGCGTAGAGGTGGAAATCCGTATTCGCCAAAAAACATCCGGGAATTGCGAGTAATTGTGCAACTAGCTTGCCTTTATAAGTCAAATGCACTTTTGAGAATGATCCTCCCTCCAACGGGTTTTGCCGTAGCATAGCCCTCCTTGAATGATATCCAAACCATCAGGGTATGAAATCACAATCAGTCAACCTACAAACTGGGAGTATCGTGAGACATTTTGCAACATGCAAGCCTTTTGTCTGTCAATATGAACTCTTAAGGAGATCCAACTGTTCAAACGGGTTGCCGGCAACACAGATTCTCGGAATTACAATCTACAACCATCGAGTGGTACGAAATCCTATACGCTTCAATGCTTCATACAGGGAGTTTTGCGATACTTAGGTGTATGCTAGCCCTTTATCTGCAAAAATATACTCTTTAGAGCGATCTATCCTCTCAAACGAGTTCCATTGCATATGTCTCATAATTGTGGTGAAAACCATCGTAGTGGTACGATATCATCCGTATGCGTCGAAACGTCAATCTGGGAGAATTGCTAGACATTTGGCAACTATGCTACCAATTGCAGTTAAATAGGTACTTTTGAGAATGTCCATCCACTCCAACGGGTTGCCGGTAGCATAGCTTCCTGGATTGATATCCAAACCATCAGAGAGGTACGAATCCAAATCAATCAAACCTCAACTGGGAGTATCGCGAGACAGTTGGCAACAATCAAGTCATTTGTCTGTCAAATATGACTCTTAGAACGATCCAACTGCTCAACCGGAATCCGGTAAAACATATCTCGGAATTACAATCTAAACCATGGAGTGGTACGAATCCATAACGGTCAAAACTTCAAACGAGTGTATGCAGTAATTTTTTAGTAATGTCTATTATAGTCTGATATGCCTCTTAATTCAACCCAACAACTCAACGAGTTGATGTAGCATAGCTTCCCGAATTACAATCAAAAATCATCAGGAGGTGCAAAATCCCAAATGGTTGAAACTTCAAACCGGGAGTATTGCGATACCTTGGTTAGTATGCTAGTTCCTTTATCTATCGAAAAGAAACATTAAGAGCATCCAACCTCGCAGAGTTGCCAGTTGCATAGCTTCACATAATTGTCGTCCAAACCATCGTAGAGGTAACAAATTCGTATTTGTCAAGACATCAATCCGGAGAATTGCGAGTCATTTGGCAACTTACTACCCTTTTGTCAGTCAAATAGGCACTTTTGAAATGATCCATCCACTCCAACGTTTTGCCGGTAGCATAGCTTCCCGGATTGATTCCAAACCATCAAGAAGTACGAAATCTAAATCAGTCAAACCTTCAAACAGGAGTATCGCTAGACATTTGCCACAATGCAAGTCATTTTGTCTGTCAAATATGACCTCTAAAACGATCCAAACTGTTCACAAACGAGTTGCCGGTAACCAGATTCTCGGAAATACAATCTACACCATCGGTGGTACGAAATCCATAACGGTCCAAATTTCAACAGGGGATTATTGGGATAATTTGGTAGCAATGTCTTTTATCAGTCAAATTGCACTTTAATAACAATCCAACTCTCAAACGGTTGATGGTAGCATAGCTTCCGAATTCCAATCTAAGTCATCAGAGGGTGCAAAATCCATAATGGTTGAAACTTCAAACTGGGAGATTGCGATACCTTTGGAAAGTATGCTAGCCCATTATCTATCGAAAAAAAACTCTTAAGAGCGATCCACCTCCATATACTTTGCCAGTTGCATAGCTTCTCAAATTGTGGTCAAAACCATCGTAGAGGAACGAAATCCGTATTCGCCAAAAAATCAATCCGGGAGAATTGCGAGCCTTTGGAAACTATGCAGCCTTTATTATCAGCAAAAGGCACATTTGAGAATGATCCATCCCTCCAAGGGTTGCCGTAGACATAGCTTCCAAGAATTGATATCCAAACCATCACAGAGTTAGGAAATCCAAACTCAAACCTTGAAACTGGGAGTATCGCGACGACATTTGGCACCAATGCAATGCTTTTGTCTGTTAATATTAACTCTGTAAAGATATGATCCAACTGTTCAAACGAGTTGCCGGTAACACGAGATTCCCCGGAAACAATCTAAACCTCAGAGTGGCATGAAATTCATAACGGTCAAAATTAAAGCAGGGATATTGCGATACTTATAAAGTTGCTAGCCCTTTATCGGTCAAATAGAAACTCTTCTAGAGCATCCAACATCTCAAACGAGTTGATTCCCAGTTGCATAGCTTATATCATAATCGTGGTGAAAACCATCGTAGTGGTACGAATCCTATTCGTTTAAAACATCAATCCCGGAAAAATTGGTGAGTCATTTTGGCCACATTGCTAGCCTTTTCAGTCAAATAGCACTTTTGAGATGATCCATCCACGTCCAAGACGGTTGCCGGTAGCATAGGCTTCCTGGATTTGTATCAAAACCATCAAGCGGTACAATCCAATTCAACGTCCTTCTGTCTGTCAAATGATGAATCATAGAATGTCCATTGTTCAAAAGTGTTGTTGTGTAACACAGATCCTCGGAAGTACATACAAACCATCAGAGTGGTTACGAATCCAAACTGTCAAAAACTTGAAAAAGGGGGTATATAGAGTCATTTTGGTCAAGCAAAGTTCCTTTATCTTCAACTAGCACTTTTACTACAATCCAATACTCAAACGAGTTGATGGCACCATAGCTTCTCCGGATATACAATCTAATAAGCGAGAGTTACAAAATCCATAATGGTTTTAAAAACAACAAGGAGTATGGCGAACTTTGGGTAACTATGTCTAGACCGTTTATCTGTCGAAAAAACTCTAAAAGCGATCAACCTGCAAACGATTTGCCAAGTTTTCATAGCTTCTCATAATTGTGGTCAAACCATCGTGCCAAAGAGCGTACGCAAAAGTCTATTCCTCAATAACATCCGGGAGAAATTGCGGGTCAATTGGAAACGATGCTAGCCTTTTGTCAGTCCAATAGTCACTTTTAGAGAAGTATCCATCCACTCCAACGGGTTTCAGGTTGCATTAGCTTCCTGGAATTGATATCTAAAACCATCAGGAGGTACGAAATGCTAATTAGTCAAACCTTTCAAACTGGAGTAGTGCCGACATTTGGCAACAATACAAGTCATTTTTTCGTCAAATAGAAACTCTTAAGAGCGCATCCAAACATTACAAAGAGTTGCGCGTAATCAGATCTCGGAATTACAATCTAAACCATCAAGTGGTACAAACCATAACGGGTTCAAAACTTCAAACAGGGCGTATTGCGAGTTACCATTTGGTAGTTCAATGTCTTTTATCCGTCTTAGATGCACTGTTAATAACAAATCTCCAACTATTAAATTAGTTGTGGTTTAATAGCTCCCGGAATTACAACTAATTATCAAAGAGGTGCAAAATACTAATGCGTGAAACTTCAAACCGGGAGTATTTGCATGCCTTGTGTAACTTGCTAGACTTTATCTGTCGAAAAGACACTCTTAAAAGCGATCCAACCTTGGAAACGAAAATTTGCCACGTGCATAGCTTCATAATTGTGGTCAAACCCATCGTAATGTCGACAATCCGTATTCTTCAAAAGATCAATCTGGCAGAATTGCGGGTCATTTGGCAAACATATGTCTAGCCTTTGGCAGTCCCAGATTCACTTTAGAGAATTATCCATCCACTCACAACGGGTTTTCAGGTTGCAAGCTTCCTGAAATTGATATTAACCATCAAGGAGTACGAACATGCGAATTGTCAAACCTTCAACCTGGGTAGTATTCGGACATTTGGCAACAAACAAGTCATTTTGTTTCGTCACGCATAGAACTCTTAAGAGAAGAAAAGAACGATCCACATTCAAACGAGTTGCCGGTAATACAGATTCCGGAATTACAATTAACATCAGTGGTACGAAACAGAACGGTCAAAACTTCAAACCAGGGAGTATTTAGCAGTCATTGGTAGCAATTGTCTTTTATACGTCTTAGATGCACTGTTAATAACATTCAAACTATAAAAATAGTGAGGTTGCATAGCTCCCGAATTACCATCTAAATGATCAAAGAGGTGCAAAATACATACATGAGTGAAACTTCAAACCGTGAGGTATTGCGAGATGCCTTTGGTAACTATATTAGACCTTTATCGTCAAAAGAAACTCTTAAGAGCGATCCAACCTCGCAAACGATTTGCCAGTTGCATAGCTTCTCATAATTTTGTTGGGTCAAACCATCGTAAAGGTCGAAATCCGTATTCATCAAAAATCAAAATCGTGAGACATTGCAATCATGTGGCAACTATGTTAGCATTATTGTAGTCACAATAGCCTTTGAGAATGATCCACCTATCCAACGGGTTGCCGGTTGATAGCTTCTGGATAGATACCGGACCATCAGAGAGGTATGAATCCAAATATCAAACTTCCAAACTGGGAGTATCGCGAGACATTTGGCAACAATGCAAGTCTTTTGCTTGTCAAAATTGAAACTCTTTAGAACGATCCAACAGCTCAAACGAGTTGCCGGTAACACCAAATTCTCAGAAATCACATCGAAACAGCGTGGGGTTACGAAATCCCTAACGTTCTCAACTTCAAACAGAGTAGGAAGTCATGCTGGCCGGGGGGGAGTCTTTTATTTGGGGGCCTGCAGCCATGGACTTTTATCAGTCAAATTGCATTTTTAATCAAATTCCAACTTCAAACGAGATGATGGTAGAATAGCTCTCCAGAATTACAATCGTAAATCATCAAGAGGTACACGAATCCATATTGGAACGTCAAACTGGGAGACTGCGATTCCTTTGGCAAGTATGCAGCCCTTTTTCTGTCGAAAAGAAACTCTTAAGAGCGATCCAAACATTGCAAACGTTTGCCAGTTGCTAGGTCTCATAATTGTGGTCAAAACCAGGTAGATATACGAAATCCGTATCCTCAACCATCAATCCGGAGAATGCGAGTCATTTGGCAACTTGCCTAGCCTTTTGCAGTCAAATAGGTACCTATTGAGAATGATCCATCCACTCCAACGGTTGCCGTTGCAATAGCTTCTGGAATTGACTGTAGTACCAAACATCAAAGATGCACGAATATCATAATCAGTCAACCTTCAAACTGGGAGTATCCGCGAGACATTTGGCAACAATCAAGTCTTTTGCCTATCAAAATATGAACTCTTAGAACGATTCAAAAGTCTATACGAGTTGCGGTAAACGCAGATTCTCGGATAACCAACGAAACCATCAGAGTGTACCGAATCCAGAAGTGTCAAAATCAAACGGCGAGTACTACGATTCATTTGGTAGCAATGTCCTTTTAACATCAGATATGCACTTTTAAAACCATCCAACTACTCAACGATTGATGGAGCCCTAGCTTCCCGGAATACCATCTAATCACAATGAGGTTGCAAATACGAAATTGGTTAAACATCAATCAGGGAGTTATTGCGAAAACCTTTGGTAACTATGCTAGACCTTATTCCGTCCAAAAGAAACTCTACAGAGCGATCCAACCCTCAAACGATTTGCCAGTTGCATAGCTTCTTCCATAATTGTTTGTCAAACAACCATCGTAGAGGTACGAAATCCGTATTCGCCAACATCAATTCGGGACAATTGCGGGTCATTTGGCAGTAAACTAGCCAGTTGTTAGCCAACATAGGCATTTTGCAGAATGTCCATCCACTCCAAGGGGTTGCGAGCATAGTCCAATACTTGATATCCAAACCATCAGAGAGGTAAATCCAAATAAGTCAACCTTCCAAACTGGAGTATCGGAACATTGTGCACCAATGCAAGTCTTGTGCCCTGTCAATATGACTCTTAGAACGACCCACTGCTATAACGAGTTGCCGGTACACAGATTTCTCGGAGCTACAATCGAAACCACAGAGTGGATACGTAATCCATAACGGTCAAAACTTTCAAACAGGGCAGTACTGCGGTGTCCAT